>RPOG01001809.1:0-124394 GCA_008086565.1 Thalassoma bifasciatum
GCAATTAGTTCAATCAAATTCAAACACGAGTAAATGCTAATGCACTCTGTGGAAGCCTGTTGCTTTCACGTGGGACTTTTCCCGTCCCTCAGATCTACTCTACATCCCTGGATTAGAACAAAAAGACTTCTGAAGTGGCTTTTGGATGAGGCTTTTGTTTTTGGGAGTGTTCTTTTTTTTTGTTTCATGTCAACTCCAGCTTTGCAGGTGTGCTTTGTCTCTAACCTCTTAATACCGCACGCTTGAGCAGCTTCTTCTGATGTTAACTCTAATTTTAAGGCGTAGGCTGACACAAAGTTAGATTTCAGGATAAAGGGGGGGTTGCCCAAACAGTTTTATGTTGGAGTTTGTCTCTAGTAGTGTAAGATTTTAGAAATGTCAGCTCATCCTGAACATCAAATTTGAGCACAAGCTTCTTGTTCTTTTTATTCCTCACATTTACCAAGAGGTTAAGTTGAATCTGACAATTCGACACATCAATGAACCTCAGAAATGTAAACATTAATGCATTAATGGTAGAGTACTGGCTCAGATTTGTGCCACCAGAAACTGGATTTGAATTATTATATTGAATTTAACCCTGTGGTGCATAGTGGCCACTACAGTGGACACCTATTTAGAAGTAATTTACTTATAAATTCAGTGGTTCATGTAGTGGAAATTCATATTAGCCTGTGTCGGGATATTTGTTTTCTTTTTAGGGGCCCGAAAAATGTTTTTCAATTTTTTCCAAACATACATTTATATTTCTGAACATGTTATAGACAAACATTTGAGCGTGAAAAAGCTTATAAACTATAAATTAATCAGTGTTGAAATGGATGAAAGAGAGTTAAAAAGTTCTGCAAAACATTGAAAATAGATTATTCATGAAATTACCAAAGAAAAAAGAAAAAAAAAATCATATTTACATTAAGTTCATACTGTTCTATGTTGAATGCTCAGTTACAAATAGTTGAAGAAAAAAAAACTGGAAAACTTTTTTTCATGCCTTAATACAAATAAAAACACTCAAGGGAAAAATCCTGACACTGTCATAATTCATGCATCAGAGGGTTAATGTTTCGAAGCTAAATCAATTTCCTTTAGAGTTAGATTCAAATTTCAGTTTGCACAATCCAGATTAGGTCTTACAATTCAATAACAGGTCATTGTGATGTGACAATTACCTCTCCTTTGTCCGTAAGGAAGAGTAATCAATCTGTTTATTCTATTCAAAATGACACATACCCTCACTTCAACACAGATGTCAATGGACACAAGTGTTAAGTCACATGCAAAAGCGACCATGTCAAAACGAAAGTGAATTTAACTTGCATTAGAAAAAGGATTTATGTAGATGTGTTCTTGATGATGCTTCCTCTGTTCCCCTGCCCCTCTCCACACACTCTCTCACTCCAAAAATGTTGTTCCGATTTGGATTCTGGGTCAGGTTTGAGCCAGTTACAAAGCAAAACTGGAGCAAAACGCCTCACCGTCCCATCCTTGAAATCTAGAATTTACCCACTTACTCACACTCTGCTCTACTCGCACGCTCTGGACATAGCACAAAAAGTAAGGAATTTTATGTTTGATTGATAATTTCCTTTTTGTAACAAAGCTTCTTCGCAAAGAAACTTATATTGTTAGAAAACCTGCCAATTTCACTTTTAAATGGAGCTGCATTTGTAAGGATGAGCTTGTGGGATGAGCAGTAGAGCTGAGTATGTGGGTTGTACTGATGAAAAAAATTGCCAAATCTTCTCTGCCAATGCCGAACATCCAACAGAATTACTTTGCATTCATTGTTTCACTACAGGAAATCATCAGTTTTGGTGCTGATAACTTCATTTTAAATTGTATAGTAAGAACAGGCAAATATAGAAAAGTGAGTCTATTATAAAACTCCTTTTAAAGACCTCATAGGGCTTTTAAATATTTTAGCTTTAGTGCATCTACTCCAGCCAAAGTCCACCCAAAGCCAAGTGACCCTTTGACACAAACTGCTCCTGACACTAACACTTAGTGTAAGTTTACCCCTCGCAGGCAGCTACCAGTGTTCCCCCCTCACCGTCATCAACATCTGAGGCTGTACCTCATCCCCTGAGGCGGTGTAATCCACTCAGCAACCAGTGGCCCGAAGGACCCGCAGCTCGTTTTTCATTGGAGTCAGTTCTTTATTTAAAGAAACACGTCATTCTCCAAAGCCACAGAAAAGGCAGATACTTCACTTTACTACACCACAGATGAGCGTAGCAGAGCAAAACAGACCCGGCATGCCCAATCCGCCCTTACAGATGTTCGTTCTTGCCCATGCCCAACACAGGAAGCCATTAAAGAGTAAATCAATCAGTCGGCTCTGTGGAAACCGGGGGGACAAACCTCTGTGGAAAGCTTGTGGAGGGGCACGTTGCCAGGGGAGTGAGATGCTCTACGCAGCTTGTACCAAATATAAGTTCATTGCCGGCTCTTGGAAACTTGTGTTTTCATAAACACCAGAAATGGGTGGAAGCGATTTCCCCGATTTGGACTCATTCAGATGCAAAGCGGTGGAAGGCACTGACAAAAGAGAAGTGTGAGGAGAAAGAAAATATTGTTAGCGTGTGCCTTTTATGTCCTGAGAGGCAAAATATTTTCAGAGCTCAATCTCGTCCTGAGAAATCATTTCAGTGATGATAATCCTCAAACAACATTCTCCTCTCTTATTCCTTAGCTGAAAGAAATACAAACCATTTTCAGAAGCTTTCATGCATGGATCAAGTGTTTTCATGAATAAAGATGTGCATCGTCGCACTTCTTCACGGCATTCAAAGATGAAGTTTTGCACTTTCCCGACTGTTTGTTTCCCTTTGAAGAAGTTAAATCCTTACAGGCACAGCTTCACTGCTCTTCTTATCACTTTTTACCCCGGCTGACCACAACCTGCAGCTGTTCTGATTTGGCTTTATCTGCTACATTCAGATCTCATTTGTATTCACATTTTAATGCTGTGTGGTCTTTTGTTTGATCTGTGCTCACTCGTCTTCTCTTGTGTTTTCAGCGACAAGTTGAACAAAAGGACACCTCAAAAATTGGAAATGTTTTTCTTCATAGCTTTAATTTATTCTCCAAGCATCATCACACATGAACAATTATGGCGTCTGTCCAAGGGAGACACTTCAATCGCTAGATTTAATCTGTCTGAGGATGACTTTATCCCTGATATACCTTATGTCTCAGTATGTAAAGCTGAGTGAGTAATTCCCTGACTCAAGATTTATGATAGCACCTGTCTGTTAGCACAAGTAAACTGTTCCAGCAGGCTCGGGAATTCCCATCAAATCCATCTCCAGAATCCCCCAGATCTTCGAGAACTTTGTTCTTACCATCAGAGATAAAGCTTTGCAATCCTCCCCAACCATTATGCTTAATGATCTGCTTAACCAGCAGCGTTACGCCAAAGCTAGTTCCAAGAAGAAAGACGACTTCAAAAGGCAACATTTCTTCCATGCACAGTTTGTGTTTTCCCTCTTTATCTCCTGATCAGGCTCTGTGGAACTTGTCTGATGCACAGATATGTCGCAGGAGTATCTAAATCCCTGCTCTGTGTACGTGAAGTTTCAGGGAAGGATTTTGTTTGTGTTGCTCTGTGTGTGGGTGTACACACACACGTAGAGTCTGAGGTCTTATTTGTAGTCGTGCACACACACCACACACATACAATGGTCCTGCCCCACAGATTAATCCAGATCAGCAAAAACAAGCTTTTGTTTCTTGGGTGATAGTGGCTTACATAAGAGCTTTAATGTAAAACATTAATATTCAGTGACTGCAGTGAGCTGTGTGTTTACTCCATTATTTAGTGTTATTCTAATATCTGTAGTTACTTTCCTCTGTTAAGACCATTTTCAGACCCTAAGAAGTGGCCTAGGGGCTTACTGAAACCTATAAACAACCTCAACCTTTTAAACAACAATATTTTTAAACATAAACATCCAAAAATGACCAAAACAACAACAATAACTGCAACAGCAAAAAGTATCTTTAAGAACCAGTACCAGGCTGTCATACTCGATCTTTACCATACGTTTCCACCAAACAGCTCAGTTCAGTTCATCTTTTAACTACTTTTTGCTACCTTCTGATTATTCTTCTAGTTTTATGCCAAGTTTCTTGCCATTTTTTGTCACCTTAAGCTATTTTTTTTAACCAATTTTCTCTATTTTTTGTCACTTCTTTCCCCATAGTGGCTGCCTTCTGACTATTTTTCAAGTGTTCTCAGAATGTTATTGCCCATTTTTGTTAGTTTTTAGCCATTTTAGTAACTTTTCACCATTTTTCACCTCTTTTGGACTATTTTTTGCTACTTTCTGTGTATTTCTCAAGTGTTCTCCCAATAATCACTGTTTGTGATTGGAATATTGCAACAGGTCATATTGTAATTAACTCTAATTTGCAATTAATTGCCCATTCCTACCGCCTACCAAGAAGGACATGGTTGGCTGTTAAAACATAAACAGGAACAGGCTTTACTGATCTGACCTGTACCATCCGTACCAGACTGCTTGGTGGAAATGGGGCTGTCACTACCTGATCCGTACCGGTAACCCGATCTGTTCTGCGCATGTGCGTTGATAATGTCACTTCCACCACTTGCAAATTTTTACGACATTGTGACGTCATATGCCTTTTTTGTTTTTTGTTGTTTTTTGTTCGATATTGATACAGCCAATACAGTCTTTAAAATTAATTGCTTTGGGTTAGGGTTCGGGTTAAAAGGGTAAATTAGGGTAATTTACTGATGTGTTGGTGACATAAAATGGGTTGTTAAGCCGACAAGTGGATGTGGACGCATTCTGTACATGTGCAGAACGGATCGGGTAACAACAGAGGCTTTAAATGGAAAAAAAAGAATGGACGCCATCTTGCTCAGATTGAAGTGAGGTTTCCAAAAAACTGCTCCCCCTGGTGTCTAGCTGCAGTATAGATCAAAAAACTCCATCTCCCCAATCCATCCTGATGGGGCTGTGGTCAAACTTTAAAAAATGAATGAATGTCTAGAAATGTTGCTCAAATCTGTGGTGATATGAAGTTATTATTGGAATGCAGTGTTTGAGTCCTTTTTTTTACAAGGTATTAGATATTAAAAATGAGGTTTTATGTCACGTTTCCAATGATTGACAACCATTATTCTTGCGCAGTTCTTTCAGGAATACTGAAGAGACCGAGGGAATTCCTCAGTCTCAAAACTCCAGCTGTCTGGCGGTTTTGCAACCTGCCGTCTCTGTCGGTTAAAGGCTGATGAGTGAGGAACCACTGCTGCCTCCCACTGTGAACAAGTTAGTTACACAGGATTAGTGTACACTCAGAGAAAGACCCTGAGCATGGAGAAAGAAACGGCATTATCTGACTGCTTCAGGGGGAACTATAGCCTCTCGATGCACAAGATAACTTGTTTACAAGATGAGATCAGTAAAGCAGCTGGCTGTGTCCTTTTGTCCTTGGGAGATGCTGAATTGTCACAAATAAAAAGACCTCACAGAAGCTTAAATATTCTTCAGATCTGCTGCTTCTGAAAAGTAATCACGTCATCCAGCTCTGTTACTATTTATACGAGTGCGTGAGATGACAAACTCAGTCTTTTATGAACTTTTAAAGACTTTGAGATTGTGCCTATGTGGACCATATTCTGAGGCCCCAGAGGAATCAGTTATTATTGAGACTGACTTCCTCGTGTTGTATCTTTCTGTTTCTCATTCGTGCCTCTGCATATAGTCCCCTCAATGATTCCTACATTACATATCACAGGGGCATTGAAGGTCCTTTATTATTTTCCTGCCTGAGTCTTATTATGAATTCTCACCGCTCTGTTTCATTTGTTGTCTCCTCCTCTGCATGTCTGAACCCCCAAGGTCAAAGATCTCATAGGTATTCATAGCGGCGTTTCCCTCAGCCCGCCGCTTATTGTGTAGGCAGAGCAGCCGCAGCATCATTAGGTCCAATTTTGGGATTTTGGAGTTCATTTCGACTGCTGTGAGGACAATTTAACTGGTTATGACACTGTCAGTTTGAAAGTGATTCCCTTATTGGACACGGGGAAGCAATTAAGACCAAACTCAGGCTTCTCTCTGTGCACCCGTGTTTGTGTGGAAAACCCTGATGATGTACACATCCCTTTACTGTTTATAAACAGGCAACAGTAGAACTGCAGAGTAAAATGGTGTCCATGCCACAAAAGGAGGTTCGCCGCCAAAAAGTGCATTTAATACTTCAAGAAAAGTCACTTTAAAGAACGATTGAAATTTTTAGTTGAGGAACAAAGTGAGGGATTTAAACACAAGTCACTTCATGTTAATGACTAAATTATATGAAGACATTTACAGACCATCAACTATCAAGACATAAACTTGAGTCAATAAACTAGAAACCTGCCAAACCAAAGATGAACACACTGATGAGACCTGAGTCATAATAAAGGACCCAGAAAACTACATCAAATATACCAGAGGAGTTATTATGTTGTATTCTAGGATTAATTAGCATAATTTCTGGACTTTTAGGTGCACAGTTTTATCATTTTTATTTTATTATTTTTATAAACATAATAATAGTAAAACAGTCAAAGAGATCAGGCCTTGAACCTATACATGGGACAACAAATTACACAAACTGACATACCAACACTCAACTTGCACACTATGTGTTTAAATACAATTTATGTTAAGGTGAAACCTATATTCCTGGCTTTTATAATGTTTGTATATGGCTCACAGAGCTGGACAAAATCTCTGTTTGCCGAAAGCAATAGAGGTTAGTCTTTCCAAGCCAATACATTCAGAAAGTTTCCTTATCCACATCCACAATGTAAGAGCATCCATATTCTTCCAATAGCGCAATAGTTCTCCTTGCTTGCAGAGGAACTAAGTCTATAGGTTTGGTCTGTTTGTAAGTTTGTGTAAAGTCCTCTGGGTATACTGCAAGTAGTTTCAATTTTGTAATTGTTGTATTTTTCTGTGCACAATTCCAGTTTGCTTCGTCAGTGTCTTCTGAAATGTTGCTGCTTACATTTTTAATTTAGAGTTTAAAGACCGCCAGCTCATCAGACTGAATGGAGCCAAACGCTGCCTCTGTTACCATGCATGATGATATAGATTGTAGAGCAAATCTATATCATCTATATCTGGCTTTCAGAGCATTATTTTAGCTTGATTTCTAGAAGGATCTACTTTTGCTTGTGTTGCAAACAGGCTCAAATCTGTGACACTGACAAGGGATTTCTGCTTGTTTCGGTGGTTTGATTTTCACCAAGGAGTCTTGTTTTCTTTCAAACTTTGTACATTAGTTGATGAAATCCTCCACCTAGCCTCTCTTGTAGTTTTATTACATTTTACAGACAACACTTCTTAATGCTCCCAAAGTATGACTGAAGTATGCATGGAGGACACAGGACACTTAATAAAATGAAACTACACAGGACCCACAAAGTTTCATCGCATAAGTGGGTTGGAGATGTCTGAAAGAGCTCTGCCAAGCATCAGCACAATGATTTATTAGAAACAATTCTAAAAGGGATGGCCCCGTTGATTGCTTCAAAGTCAAAATCCTGCAAACATATGTTCATTTTTGAGTTATTCCCTCTGACGCTGCTTTTATGGATGGTGTCATCGATTTCTTGTGACACTATAGAACAGCGTTTTCATTTCACCCTGGCCACAAAATGTTTCGCAGCCCAACTGAAATATGACGTCGGGACACTTTTCATCTTCGTACGCAGTAAACAAGGTCTCCACTAAAAGTTTGCATCCTCAGAATGTGTTCCTCATCAGCAGTTTGCACAGTTTTGCACATGCAGAATTGCGGTTCTGTCATTTCATTCCCTGAGTGGATGAAATAAAAAGGACACCCATCAGAGGATGTTTGCAGTGTTCACGAGTATGACGCGGAGAAGGGAGAAAAAAAGCACAGTGTAAAAACAAGTCTGGCCTGAATAAACCCCACAGAGATAAAATCCCCTGGAGTTGTTTGTGCTCAGAGAGAGCGTTCGGATGGAAGATGATTTAATGTGGTGACAGCTTGTTACATTCCTCTGGAGACCAGATTTGGACAACTATCAAACAGAAATATATATATGTATATACCATCTCTGGTTGCAGATAGTTTTATTTACCCTGTTTCAGCAAAATACATTTTTATTTGTGTCTTCTGTAAAACCCTAGGTATAAATCCAATATCCACATCAAATCTCGATCCACCCAAACACAGAGAGCAACATATTGAGTTTGTTTCCCTTTTTATTTACCTGTGTTTTTTTATTTTTGGCTGCTTTTGGGAGACTTGTTTGTTTCACCCCCAAATTCATCAAGATACACAACCGAGAAATCTTTTGAGATGTAGTCATTTTTAAATTTTCCCAGCGTTTTCTGTCACTGCTGCCACCCAACTTCAACCAAATGTCGCAGTGTCACCCAGTAAATCAGTCACTTTTATACGATCACCCAAAACTGGAATGATCACTTATGCAGGAACTAGCCTCTGGTTTACAAGGACCCAGATTCTTTGGGTTTGGTTTTTGGTTTGGATTTGAAACATTTGAGGCCCTCTGTGTTTTTGCCCTTTGAGACCGATGGGCGACATGAATAGCCGACATCCACAGAAGTGAAAAGACTAAAAAAGACAATACAGATGTCCGAATGGGGAGTCAAAAACATTTGTGCAATGCTCGTATATTTCTCATGCTTAAAAGTAATCTTTAAGAGTGTGATGGTACACTCAGCTCAAATGAGGATTTATGAGGAGATCCACCAAACTTTTTGGTGTTTAGAACTTTTGGATGTGAAGAAAACAATTTTTATTTATTAACATTTGAATCTGACTCATTCTTGAAGCGTTAGATTAATTCAATTACCAGTTAAGTCACATTAACTTGCACCACGTGTGAATGATGTAGACTGTATCATTCATGCTCATAAGTTTATTTACCCTGGCAGAATTTATGATTTCTCTGCCCTTTTCAGTGAATATGAATGATAACACAATTTTTTTTCTTTCGCTCATGGTTAGTGGTGGGTTGCCATTTATTAACAAACAACTGTGCTTTCTCCTTTTAAATCATAACAACAACAACAAAAACTTCCAACATGGCCCTGATCAAAAGTTTATATTCCCCAGTTCTTAATACCATGTATTGCCCCCTTAAAAAAAATCAATGACAGCTTGAAGTCTTTTGTGGTCGTTGTGGATGAGGGTCTTTATTTTCTCAGACGGTGAAGTTGCCCAGTCTTCTTTGCAAAAAGCCTTCAGTTCCTGTAAATTCTTGGGCTGTCTTGCATGAACTGCAGGTTTGAGATCTCCCCAGAGTGGCTCAATGAGATGGAGATCAGGACACTGAGATGGCCACTCCAGAACCTTCACTTTATTTTGCTGTAGCCAATGGCAGGTCAACTTGACCTTGTGTTTTGAATCATTGTCATGTTGGAACGTCCAAGTTTGTCTCATGTGCAGCATCTGGACTGATGAGTGCAAATTCCCTTCCAGTGTTTTCTTATAACTTGCTGCATTCATCCTTCCATCAATTTTGACCAAGTTCTTTGTGCCTTTGTAGCTCACACATCCCCAAAACATCAGTGATCCACCTCCAAGCATCGCAGTAGGAATGGTGGACCTTCCATCATAGGCGTTGTTGACTCCTCTCTAAATGTAAAATTTATTGTTGTGGCCACAAAGTTCAATTTTTGTCTCATTACTTCAAATGACTTTGTTCCAGAAGTCTTAAGGCCTGTCTCTGTGCTGTTTAGGGTATTGTAAGCGGAACACTTTGTGGTATTGCTGTATGAATGACTTTCTTCTGGTGATTCGACCTTTCTTCAAGTGCCTCCTTATTGTGCATCTTGAAACATTCAGACCACATTTTTTTCAGAGCCCTGTATTTCAGCTCAAGTTGAGTGTGGATTTTTTTTTTTTTTTGCATCCAGCTGAAATTTTTGTTAGTCTACCTGAGTGTGGTTTGGTTTCAACATAATCCCTCAATTTCCACTTCTTAATTAAATTTGAACACAGCTTATTGAGATTAGAATAATTTGCTCATGAAGTTTCTTAAAATGAGAAAAAATGCTACATACAAGAAACTTTTTTCTTACCCTATTGGTGGATTTTGTCACTTGTTACAATAAAATTTAAACCTATTCTCTGTCCTTAAATAACTTAAAATGAGATGTTTTTATGGACTTTTCAGTTGAATGTGGCTCATATCAAGAATAATTTGACAATTTTCACTAAAAACAAGACATGAACACTTACTCAGATTCCAGTTTTCGCAGTGAAGTACTTCATGATGATATGTAAGTTTTTTGTAAATTGTTATGACGTCACAAACTCTTTTTTCCACACATCTACTCTTTTCTCTGCCTCTTTGTGTAACGTTATAACCCGTCTTTCTTTTGAAGGAGGTAAAGTTGAGCGATGTTACAACAAACATTCCAGGGGGTGTCACCCACCCGGAGTCTAATTAGAGACCCGGGAGGCCCAGCAAGATGGATGACGGCCGTGTGTGTCAGCGGAGGAGGGGTTGTGGTGCTACTGTGGCTGCTGGTTATATGCAGGTGGCTGAATGTCAACGTTAGCTTTTATCTCAGCTTTGAACACAGGTAAGCTCAGGGGCCTGTGCAGGTGTGTGTGTGTGTGTGTGTGTGTGTATGTGTGTGTTAGTGTGTAGAGGAGGCAGGAGTTTTGGGGGTTGTTAGAGTAACAGAGAGCCAGAGGCAGCCATTTGTCAGAAAGGGATCCAACTTCAGGAGAGCTTTGCGGGGTCAGAGAGTGACACCATGATGCGTTGTTGTGTTGTGTGTGCGACCACTAATGATGTGGATCATATAGACACTGATGTGGCCAGGCGACGGAGGGGTTAGGTGGGGGGGTTGCGTTAACCACCTCGTACAGACTTCAGACAGCATCCAGATGCTTTGGTTGAGTAATCACTTTGACTCACTGCGTCTCTCAAAGGAGTAGACCAAAGAAGTTGTGCGTCAATGTGTGTGCCAGTGTGTTTTGTTTTTAATTAACATAATGAGCGAAGCGATGGCAGAGATTATTCTGGCACCGAGGACAGCCATCCCGACTGTAAACGGTGACTCAGTGGTGATGTCAAAAAGGAGAGGAGACTAAATCATCACCCTTCCTCCCGTCACACTGAAGCCAAAAACAGAAAATCAACCCCAGAGAGCAGGCTTTCCTTAAATCAGGATATGAGACATATCACCCTTTCTTTTATTTTCCATCCGACGCTCTGAAAGCAAAGTGGTGACCCACTGCAGCACACAGGTTTAGAAAATCTTGTTCCTGTTGTTTTATTAAATGTGCTCTATTTTTCTTTTGTCAGTCCTAAATTATTCTCAAATTCCAAGTGCAGCTTTTACATCCAACAGTTCAGGTCCATCTCAGATAAAAAGATGGTTATTGGGGTTGAACATCCAATATACCAGTGGAGAAGCGAAATATTTAGCTACTGCTAAAAGAACAACAGTGAACTCCATGCCAACCTGTCTTCTTCTGAAAGAGACCCAAAAATCAGACTGCATCCAACTTTTTGGTGTGACTTATTATTGGTGTGTGCACACTTCACAGATGGGGGAGTGGGGGAAAAACCTCTAGTTTCCCAATTGTTGAAAAACATGCACTAAAATGCCCTCTTCGGAGACAGAATGTGCCCTTCAGTGGCCTCTTGGGAGCCAAATGTGTGCCAAAGTGACTTTTTTGGTGGAAAACTTGTACTAAAGTGTCCTTTTGGGATCCAAATGTTTGCATTGGTGCCCTCCTTGGAGCCAGACAAGTGCTAAAGTGGCTTCTTGGGAGCCAAATGTGTGCCAAAGTTACTTTTTTGGTGGCAAACTTGTGCTACAGTGTCCTCTTAGGAGCCAAATGCAGAAATTTGAAGTGCATGGATGTACATGGACATTCTAACATGACAATGATCCAAAACACAAGGCCAAGTTGACCTGCCATTGGCTACAGCAGAATAAAGAGAAGGTTCTGGAGTGACCATCTCAGTCTCCTGACCTCTGAAGTGCCTACCTGAGGGCCAAACTACCCCAAAGTACCCTCTTGGTGGCAGACTTATGCTGAAGTGTCCCCTTGGAGCCTGACTTGCGCTAAAGTGCCTAATTGGTGCTAAATTTGTTCTGAAGTATCCTCTTTGGAGCCAAATGTGAGCTTAAGTGCCCTTTTTGTTTGTTCTACAGGACCCTCCAGGGAGTCAAAACATGCTCTAAAGTGCTCTCCAGGGAACCAAAATGCATGCTTAGTATCCTCTTGGGCACCAAAATGTGCACTGTATGTGCCTTTTCATCTCTTGCACCTGCCCTTCAAAATGTTTGTGCACGCCATTGACCCTGACTTCACATCAGCCTGATACTGCTGCAGGGTTGGGTCTCTGAGACAGAATCTATTCTTTTCAAATTTGACAATTTTAGTAACAAAAATACTACAATTAGCATAGAGAGGAATTGCTTTGTCCAAAGGGGGAGCTAAATTCGCAACAACTGAAAGTTCCTCACAGGAGCTTTAATATGATGCTTTAATATCTAAAACATGAGGAAGACAATTATTTTCTTGGAGCTAATTAAGTTAGAAAATCAGGCCATGATGTCAAACTGATGTTTTAACTGCTTTTGTGTGTAAATTCCTGCTGCTCTCCCTGCATACAGCTTTGCACCCTCCTCCATTCTAGCTCCTTGTTTTCATGCTGTGTCTGATTTTATAAGTGTCATATGATCTTTGCTGTGTTCTGTATGGCTTAGGCTCTTTTCTGATGCTCTCCCTACCGTGGCTTATTCTGTATACACATTGAAGAGAGAGGAAGTGTGCTCTCCCTACCTCAGACAGGAAAGTGCAGGGAGCTCCAATAACAGAGCCATACTGCAAAATTGTACTTATTGCAGTCAAACAATGGATATGTCTCACTCTATGGAAAAGATGCAGCACAAGACTCTTAAAAAAAGGAAAAGCTTGAGTCTTTTCTAACTCATTTGCTGTATTGATAAGAGCTCTGATAGTTATAACTTCCCAGAAACACTTTTCACATCGAGCTCGGCGAAATATCCTGAATGACCTGGAAACTGCCTGTGGAAAGAGATGTGGCTGTGGTGTTTTTAAATGTCATTTTTAATGCTGCGAGCACCCCAAAATAATTTCCACCCACCTCTTATTGTAATAAAGCGAAGGCATAAATGTCAAAGACTCAAAAGTTGAAATAATGGAAACCAAAAAGTTCTGCTGTCTCTCACTCTGTCGTTGAAACTAAATGGCGAAGCAAATCAAAAAATCATGTCTTGCTATAAAAAAAAAGTGACTCAAGAGCCCCAGGGAACAAAGAAAGCAAAAATTCTCCTGGAGAACAAAGTAAAATAGCTTTGACCACAAAGGAGAGTAATGTGGCATTAAGATTCAGGGCTAGGCACTCGTGTTTACCCAAGAGGAAACAAGGACATGACACAGTCTTGGCTCCTGAATTTGTGAATTCAAAGCATCTGGGCCAACCTCTAATTCAGCTATGCATAACTTCCCATTGGCAGGCAGGTCAGGGATACAGGAGTTCTCTCTAATACATCTCAGTGGATTATTCTCTCTGTGACCTCCAGCCTGCGTCTCGCATAACTCAGCAGGCAGCTCTCACTGTGGACACCCATATTTGAAATGCACGAGGATTGTGCAGCGACAAACACCAAGCTCTCCTCATCTTATGTTCAATGCATGGAGAGAAATATTTGCTGAAAAGCAAAGAGAGTAAAGTGTGAATGACTGATCCTGAAAGAGCAAAAACAAAAGACAAGAGAATTACAGTAACTCCAGCAGACCACAAGGAATGTGACCAGGCAGCGTGTACAGACAGGTCCAACATGTGATCACACACAAAGAAGACAAAGGAAGCCTAGCTATAACTGCATGGCAGACTGATATCAGGGAGGATGGAAGATAATGACACGACTCATGTTTAGTCTTATTTTCAAACAGTTTATATTCAGGCGAAGGACACTGAAACTTCCTGGTGTGAGCTCCAAGTCAATATAATACAACACAGATTAAACAATGATAACAATGCAGAGATGTTTTACGTGGATGAAGTAATCAAGTTAAGTCATAATGTAAATATAAAAGTGTTTCAGCAAAAAGCTCCTCGTTCCAGCTGCACATATGTGGATAATTCAAGAGCAAGACAAAACATCACTGCTCCATAACAAGAGCCAGTCAACGTAAAGACAACTTTAACATAAGCTGAGTTAGGACCGGAGGAACTATCCCCTGCAACTTTGTGCATTTCAACCAGAGGGATTTGAGTAGAAATTAAGTTCTGTGGTAATGAATCTATACCTGGTAACCATCCTGTCTTAGGAGCAGTGCTTTTCAGATTTCTGGGGACTTTGGGAGTGGATGTCTGCAAGTTGATCATCTCTGATTGGTGGAGCAACCTCAATTATGGCTTTTTCAACTCACTTTTTAAACTAACTATATTCATCCAGGAGTACAATTAATACATAAAGTGACACATACAATTACTGCCAGTGACCATTTACTGCATCAATACTTCAGAGAGCTTAAGGTGCTTTTCAACCACAGAGACTCACCCAGGAACTTTTTGCTTTTTAACGGAAGGACCTGGGTTATTTATTTATTTATTTTTTACATTTAAGATAACACCCAGCTGTTACTTGGTTTAATAACTCCTGAACAATAGTCTTCTTTGAGCCTAATCATGTGAAAGTGTCTCTGTCTGCTCCTGGTTTTACAGTTTAAAGTGTGACCGTGTAAAGTGGACACCTTCAGTTGAATTTGTCAGTGGATATCCAGTTTACAACAGCTGCTGGAACACAGGAGACGTCCTCGGGAATGCTCCTACCTAAGCTTTGTACAGGTGTCAAAATATCTTCATCAGATAAGTATTTAATCATTGTCATCAGCTGTTTGAGAAAGTCAGAATCAGAATACTTTATTGATCGCCTAGGGGAAATTGCTTTTTTAGTATACAGCAGTTTCCCCTTGCAAATCAATAAAGTATTCTGATTCTTATTCTGACTTTCTCAAATAGCTTTACATAATGAAGTTGTCTATCAACAGGTTTCGACAGCTTTGCCACTAGTGCCAGTCTCCTTTCCAGTAGGTCTCCTTTCAAATAAATCAGTATCAAGACTAACACAGGTTGAATGTCCTCCATGCTAACAGGCTAAGTGCACTATTACACTCTTGTCTGTTTTCTTCTATGGTGTCATTTTGGCTATACGGCCTCCGTTTTTGTCTCTCTGTCTTACTGCTCTCTATTGGTCTGATTGTGCTTTGCAATTACATTTTTTTTCCACACCTGGTTGCCTTTTGTGTTGAAAAAAGTGCTAAAGGGCCCCTCTTTGGAGACAAAATGTGTGTGACAGTGCCCTGTTAAGGGCCAAAACTTTCCCTAGGGTGTCCTCTTTGGGAAGCAACTGGTTACTAAAGTGCCGTCCTTGGAGCCAAAACAAATGCTGAAGTGACCTCCTGGTTGGCGAACCACTCTAGTCTGCCTCTTTCACTGGTTAAACCATAATGAACTGCCCTCCTAGGATCCAAAACACATGCTTCAGTGCCCTCCTCATGGGCCAAAACGTGCAATATATGTGCTTTTTTTTCTTTAGCCCCAGCCCTTCATTGCCTATGATGTAGATATAAGTATCACTGAATCAATTTAAGACTTGAAAAGCAGAACTGAAGAGTACATTTAACTCTGGGAACAGCTCTGTTTTAAAAACCTAAGTTATCATGTTGTGTGTAAGATCAGATCCAGTGCTGATTTTACTTTACAAAGCCTGACTGGATGGTAGTTCTCCACCACTCTTCAGATATTTAATGCTCACAATGTCAGATTTTATGCTTTCTGTAAACCATCAGAACAGTTGAATTTTATTTTGTTTCCTTCTCTCAAATATTCCCACTCTTTCGCTGGAATAGGAGTAGATTTTTTTTCCCCCTCAAGGCCACTCAGTTACATTTCTGTAAAGGTCACATGTCATGCTAGATTACTCTCCCTGCGCACCTCATCTCAACCCCGGTGGTTTTGGCAAAATAAATATTGGGCAGTTTTTTTTCTGCTCCTTCTTCAAGAGCGGTGAAGTCATGCTGGAGTTTCTATTTTAAGGCTGACTGACTGAGTCTGGCATGGACACTACGTCAGCTCGCAGTGAAACACTAGATGGTGCTGTTTTACCCTGATGGTGAAGCTGGATGAGGGAGAAAAGGCAAAGACTTTTAGAGAGGGACAGGGACAGCAGTGTGCACCTGCTTCTGTCCAGTGAGTGAGATAAGACATTAAAGGAGGAGATTTTTCTGATGATCAACTGTTGTGATCCCTGTGAGACAACATTAGACTGTTATATAAATAAATTTTAAAAATCTGTAATCCCTCCAAAAGATGCAGATACGTAAAACTGTTAATAATTCCCCACACTGTAAAATGCAATTTTGCACATTTGTCATTCTAACACATTATTCCATGTCAAAATGACAAAAGATTACTGAAGCTGTTGTGATAACACTTAATGATAAGTTAGCATCATCTCAACTACAAAATATATTTCAACTTAGAAATTCCATGCCCAAACAAACCAGACACACATCGACTTGACAATCACCTTAGCCCCTCCCAACTGTTTAGTGCAGCTACAGCTTTCAACTTATACCCAGAATGCCTTTGTGTACTGGAACGTAACAGTAACACCACGAGTAAGGAGGGACCACAGTGCATAAAAGATTTTACTGTACGTGAAAAGTTATTTTGTGGCGACACAGAGAGACAGTCATAGCATAGACTGGCTAGCTTAAATCCATGGTTTACAAACCTGAAGGGTTTAATTGAGATTAAATGATTTATAATTTCAAGCAATTACCTTTAACTTCAGCTCACTAACAAGTAAAGCAACTAAACTCAGACAAGGGTTGACATCTGTCGGAACAACAACATTTATTTTTTGAGCTAATATAAAATTTTTAAGTAGCCCATCATATACGGTGGCCATGAAGGCAAAAAGGTGTGAACATTTCAAAAAGCGCAAAATCAGTTTAGCAAAATAGTAAAAACCTTTCCCAAAACTACAACATATTTCACAAAGCACAACAGCACGAAACAGCAAGAAAAATAAATTTAACAAAACATAAATGTCACAGAACACAATTAGGACCCTCCATACTTGTCTCTGATTGGCTTAAACACTGAAGCATGTCAGGCATCAGTTATCATCTTCTTATTCTAACTGTTTTGTAGAATTTATAAATGTTTTTATGCTTTTTATTTGTGTTTAATGCAATTTAGTTGTGTTTTGTGACTGTGTATTTTGCCCTTTTTGCTGTCAGGACCACCATACTTACATTATATTTTTATGTTGAAACAACAAGTTACTTTTAACAGTGTAGTGGACACATTATGTGCGTCTTGCAGATCGCGTTTACAGTGGAATTTCAATATTTCTGATCGATTTTTGCAGCAAAAATTTTTTTACTAGTGTAACTCCTGATTGTTAATACATACAGGCTGAGACAGTTTTCCTATCTTAACTCGTTAAAAAGCTATTACTGTGAGGATATGGTTTTACGCATCTGAGATAATGCTTTTCTAACCTGTTCTTCATTGCACCACTGGGTCCACCCTCCAACCCGAGCCCCACCACCCTTTCTTCCCCCTCCTCCTCCTCCTCTTTTCTCTCTGCAGGTTGAATCTGTTGCCCCTATTTCCTGTCACATGGTTCTGGAAATCGGATCCCTGCTTTCTACTATCTGTTCCCGTCTGTGTTGGTGTCAGTGTGGTAGTAGCTGTGGGACCTGCCTTGAAGTTCAGGGACTTTTAACGGCGGCCAAAGAGCGACTCCTTCACACACACACCCGGACAGTCAGTCAGTCAGTCAGTCAATCAGCAGCCAGCCGGTCTGCGCATCTGTCCGCGAGGCTGCACTTCACCTGAGAGCCAGTCCAGACTCTTTAATCCCACCATGGATTCTTGGACAGTCTCCTCTGCACTTCTTCTCGTTGGGGTTATTTCTTCTGCGGCTTTTAGTCATTTCGACACCGGTGAGTGAAACTTTTCTGCTCGCCTTGTTTGTGGATCTGTTCCGATTAATCTGCCTTTGTAGGAAGCGTCTCCAACCCTAAAGTTGCTTTTTGGCGCACCACACACACACTTACCCCCTTTATAATTCTACAAAACACACTCTTGTGAAAGCAACTGTTAATACTTTGGTGTTTTTTCACCGTTTGGGCTCGAACATGCCACAGATAACAGCCGCAGTAACTTCATTCATAGTTCATCGCTTTGGTCTGGATCCCACTCCGGCTCTGAGTCTCTAACTGCATGACGTCTTTCTCTGGGATGTTTCCAGAAGCAGCAAAAGCAAAACAGGGAACTGTTAAGTTGTTTTATGATTTGGCATAAGATTGTAGACTGTGTTGTGAGTTGTGTGGTTACGCTACAGTTTCAGTTTAACCTCCACACCTTTAGGATAAACACTGTTTAAAGCGTATCCAAATGTGCAAACCCGCGGCTGTAAGTTCACCAGAACCAGGCATGCTTAGAAACCACCTGGATTTCATGTAATGGTGACCTGAAAGCGTCGTTTTGGATTAATAGAGAAAACAGCAAGCTTCGTAAACCAAACCAGCAGCTTTACGCACTCGACTCCCCCTTCGCGCGTCTCGTCCTGACGTGTTTACCTGTTCTGCATCAGCTGCTTTACATTCACATCCTCGCGATTGATCACGATCTGACAGCTACAGCAAAACATCTCTGTATTTCTCTCTATAGGAATTGAATTACGACTTTCCTGCGTCTGTAACTGAACCAGGAAAAAAAGATTTGTTCCCTCCGAAATTAACCCAAACCTCCCCTCAGATCAGATCAGTCATTTGATATCATCCTTTTAATTTCCCATCAAGTTCAGACTAATGCGCAGTGTTACGCTTTCGTCTATCTGCTGAACTTCAAAGTTACAATGCTGCGTTCAAAGGCAGTTCTTGGTCTGAATGTGAATATCTAATAATGATGACCACACTAACCAGGCTTCTCTTCGCTGTAATTTGCGCTGCGTTTCATGTCGGAGCAGCAAATCCTCATGCTTTCCTTTTTAATTTTTTTGTCTCTTAATTATACCCTCCGATTTCAAATTAGAGGGTCCAACATCTGGGCTAGTGCGTAAGTACTCCCATGTGTACCTATGTATTAACAAAGTATTTAAAGCGATGGTATTCCCCCTCATAACACTGGAGAGAAGAAAGGCCAAGTTTATGTTTAGTTGAAGTCAGCTGTGCCATATTTACTGTACAGTAAAACAATAATTTCATGCAAGGAGGCAGTCTCTGGCTGTAAGGCACAGAGCGACTCTTTCAGCCCCTGTGTGCTCTGTTTTCCCCTCAGCTGAATTGAGCACAGAAACTACAGTGCTAAACTAACCAACACATAAAGTAAGAATGCGCAAAAATCAGAAAATAAAAGTGGGGAGCCTTCAGAATTGAAGTATGAGCTTGTGTTTGAATTTTCAGAGTTTGTATTTGATGCAAAATATGAAAGGCATTCTGGTAAATAATGGAGAATCAAAGTCTTGTGAAGCAATTTTGTCTTTTTTTATTATTCTGTTTTTAGTGAAATACTGTATTAAGTGAACTGTAAACATAAGAAAAGTAAAATCCGACATCACTTTTACCCCATTGATGTAAGCAACTCTACTAAAAAAATCTAGTAAAACTAATTTAAGTTCACACAGCTTTCTTCTGAGTGGATGAAAAAGCAGGTATTGAGGGGCCTCCAGACCATTTCCACCCCGGCCCCTTAAAAGCTTAATGCAGCCCTGCTATGGGGATAAAAACGTGCCAGGTTGAGGGAAACAAGAGTGGTTAAAAATAGACTCCTGGATTGCACTGAACTACTGTAATTGTATCCTATGGTTGGCTGACTGCTAAATTTCTTCCTGAGTTAAGCATTGTAGACAATACGTATATTTTCTGGACAGTGAAAGCAAAAGAAGCAAAATCTCTCTTTGATGGTTGAACTTTATGTAAACTGCTGAAGTCAGGTCATGACACTGTTATTTTTTTGACATGACAGCTAGTCACTGTTTTTGTGACAGATGGCTTTAGAGTCTCTACAGGAGTGTTTTCACTGCGCTGGTAGACTGCAGCTTTATATCCAGCAGAGGTGTGTCAACAGCAAAGTGTTTCTCATCTTTTACTGAGAGGTAGCCATGCATTCAGTCCCTCCATGCAGTATGAGTGGCATACATTTGTTTAAAAGCCCACTATACTCTATTTATTCTGCAATTAACCTGAAATACTGTATATTATACGTTATCTAACATGCAGAATACACCATTTACCATGTGAAATACATTATTCATTGCATAAGGTGCACCATCAACCATGCACTTTGTATATTTTTTTGCAAGATATATTGTTTATTGTACAATATGCATCATTTACACTGAAATATACATTGTTTGCTAAGCAATATAAGTCATCTTTTGAACAAGATATGTCTCAGAGCACCGGGCTGTCAGTAGCACTCATTGTAGCCATCTACTAAATGATGGTACAAACTTACAAAGTTTTCTTGTTGTCGTGTTTGAAACATCGGCGCTCCGTAACTGTTGATCAATACACCACCCCGTCATGTCGTATCTGGTTACAAGTTGTCTTGGACATAGAAAAGTATTGTTAAAAAGTAGTGCAAATTGGGTTGTACACTGTGCTATCTACATTATTTACTATGCTAGATGCATCTATATCAGTGCAATAAGCTGAAATTGGCTGCTTTTGTATGCATTATTTACTAAATAATGTGCTTTATTATCAGTGCAATGTACATGATTTACTGTGCAGGATTCATTTTATGCACATGACTGTAATGTGTGTGATCTATCAGCATTTAGTGCGCACAATACATCATTGAACTTGCAATATTCATTATGTATGATTGATTTACTGTACATTGATTTACCAGCGTGATATGAACGTTTCTTACTGTGCTTTGTTTTTACATCATCCACCATGAATCATCCATTATTACCGTGTATAACATAAGTGGACATGTGTTACATGTGGGTTTTGCGTTGATTATGACCATAAAGCCTTTTATTCCCATGCCATTCCTCCTTATATCAGAGAGGGTTAAGAGTAAAAACACTGAAAGGTGTCAGAGATTGCGCTGCTGAGTGCCTCTGTACGTTTGTGAATGCGCTCTCCTCTCACACAGCACTGTTAGTTAACCAAAAGCTCTTATCATTTATGTGTGGGATGTCTCTTCTACCTGAACCCAGAAGCTTTTTAAAGAAACTCATCCACTCCCACTGTTCTGTCTGACGGCGGCCTGCCACTGCTCTCTTGGCAGCGGCTCAGGCCCTTCACACCAATGTACACACAAAGTGGAAGCTGATTCCTGTCAGAGCTGTCAAGATGAGGCGTAAATGAGTTGCTGTGTAAGCCGGTAATGATGCAGCTGATGGTGGCTTGAACAAGCTCAAGCTGGTTAATCAGGAGGGAATTATTTGGTTCTTGATTTCGTCTGAGATCCATGAGCGGTTTAACTGACAGTGAGGGTGACAGCAGGGTGATGGCGGTGGTGAGAGTCCCACAATGAACTTTCGAGTGCGTCTTGTGTTTGTGTAAACGATGCATCATTTTGTTTCAATGAAAGCTGATGCAGCCCTTTCATCAAGCTGCCAGTGTAGCTGTTGCACCTTCAAAGTGATCCTCTTTAAACTCAGTGTCAGGGCGAGTAAGATGTTTTCCTGTCAGAACAGGCAGGGATCATCTATAATCTATCTCAGGGGTTTCCCTGCTGGGATGATTAAAGGAGAAGTCTGAAATATTGGGAAATAAGCTTATTCGCTTTCTTGTGGAGATTTAGATGAGAAGATCAATACAGTTCTAATATCTGCTCTTTAAACATGAGGCTAAAACGAGCAGCTGCTTGGTTTAGCTTTGCACACAAAGTGGAAACAGAATGAAATGCAGCCTGGTTCTTTGAAAAGGAACAAAACAACTGGACTCTGGAACTTATCATTTATTACAAAAACCATGTCATAAACACTGACAGTCTTCTGTGTTGAGAGTTAATATTTGTACCCAATAAAAGTTGTGCAAATGTTGTTAACTTTTATTTCGTAAGTGATCTTATTTTGACACTTTTCAGCAGATTAAGGCTATGCTAACTTGCTCCTGGCTTAGGCTTTAAATTTGATCTGGAGTAATAAATGATGGAAACAGTTTGTCATCTAGCTCACTGCCAGAAAATAAAATAAAAACAAACAAACGAAAGCATTTAGCTGATTGTTATAACATCTTTCCATGAGACATGAAGCTAAAACTAGCTCTTGGTTAGCTTTATTAGTATTCAAAATAGGAGCTATTATGAAATAGCTAGCCTGTTCCTTTAATAACTGACACAAATACCTCTTAAACTGCTTTTTTATATTTTCTACAAAAACCTTATCATTAAAACTGATGATTTTCTTCATAAATCTATGATTTTACTGATCACATCTCTTAGTTATCGGCAGATTCATGTCTGCTAAGTGATGCTTACATGTGTTGGTCATTTGCTTCATATTTAATGGGTATTTAAAAGATACCTGATAATCTTGAGGCAGTGGGTCAGCATATTTTCAACATTAGTGTGTAGTTGTGGGGTGAGTACCATTCCTATCCATGTAAATGTACCATGAAGTTTAAACTAGCAGTTTGGTAGCTCAACTTAGCAAAAAAAGCACTGGAAACAGATTGAAGCATCTGGCCTTGTTCTGTAATAACTAACATATCAGCACCTTACTTAAAAAGTAATGTTTTTATTTTGGTGGAGACTGAAAAATGGGACAAGAAAGTGTGATGGGTGCTGACTATTTTCCCCTGATACCAGTCAGTATGCTAAGGTATGCTAACTAGCTGCTGGCTTTAACTTTTTGGACAATAACATGACACGTATGAATCTTATCATCTTGCCTGAAGCTGGAACACAAAAAAGCGTATTCCCAAAAGAAGTTTTGTAGAATCATGAGGAATAGCAATACACTTTTAGAATCTATTGATTTAATGTGAAGCTAAATGCAGCGGTTGATTATTTTGTCACAACACTGGAATTGTGACATTTTTTGACATTTTATGCAAAAACTTGCTCCAATAACCCCCCAGAAAATCTACTCCTTGGCACTCAAAGTGATTCATTTTCACATGTTTTTAATGAATTATATGACAAATTGTAAACTCTTTCTCAAAGATCCAGGTCAGATGTTTCCACCTGCCTCTGTATTTTATGCTAAGCTATGCTAACTCTCTGCTGGCTTTAGTTTCTTTTTCTTTGACATTCAAGAGAGGTGTTATATCTTTGCATTTAACTTAAAGCTTGGAAATACATGAGCACATTTCTTAAAATGGTGCAGGATGGTTGCTTAGCTTTCACATTTTAGAATCAAGTCTTTCATTTGTCTTTCTTGGCAGGATTTCTCCGCTGAATTTTTTTTCTGTTCTGACCTGAAACAGTTTTTCAAATGACAGATTTCTAAAGGGGGGAATCTCCCGCTTGGAGTTGTCATATGTAGCTTGTGACAGGGATGACAGAAAGGCATGCTTTGACCTTTGAAGACAAGATTGAATTTGTACAGATGGATGGAAATATTTGTGCATGGTGTGCTGTGTGAAGATGAAAATATTGTCAATAGAAGAGTGTGTGTGTTTGAAAAAGAAAGGACTCACAAGAGGAGAAGTTTGGCAGGAGCTGAATTATCTGATTGGACGTCTAATGATCCGAATAACTGAGAACAACAGAGTCACAGAGCATATCTGTGCTTTCTTTCTATTCCTTTAAAAGGGAAAACTGTTAGCTTTGGTTGCGTCAGGCTGAGGCTTGAAGATGGGCAGGCCGTGACATTTCGGTGATATGGAATGCGCTCTCCTTACACTGACAGAAATTGTGCCAGGTAAAGAAAACATCAGGCTGCGCTTGACCAACTGAATCCCAAACTGGACATGCATGACATAACTTGTAAGGCTACACTTGGAGGGTGTGCAGAGTGTGACGCAGTGAAGCATCTTATCAAACTAACTTTCCGCAGGTGCATGAGCATTATCATTACCAGAACTTTTAAGGTTTTGGCTGTGGTGTGTCTGCCTTGAAGCGCTACAGGCACAGAGTAAAGTGATTTTGGGGCTGAACGACAGCATGTGTTGCGATTTCCCTTTGTAGCCTGACATGCATAGAAGCTGCTGCACAAACTGGCATCCCTCTGTTTCATCTGGCAACCCACTCTCCTTCCTGCTCCCTGTTTGATGCCCGTCCAACAGGGCATGATGTCGGCCCTGGACTCTTTCAGATTCACTGCATTTGGCCGCAGACGGAGCTGGGTGTAGCTGTGCGGTGCAGGAGGAGAGTGAAGGTGGCCTGAAGGCGGTCCGAAACAGTGCGCGACCTCCCGAGCAGCCGCTCTCAGAGGTTGTTTTTGATTCTGGCAGCAGTCGTGCAGCTTCTGTGCTCTCTTGCTCGACTTGTGATTGATGGGAGGTCATGATGTGTTTTCAGATGTTTGGCTTTACGTCAAGTCTGACATCGGCTGTCTGTGTGTGCTTTGCACGCATATATGTCCTCATGGCTGCCAAACACGAGACATTGCTGGTTTTTAAGAGTCTTGTTTATGCAAATCTGGGACTGTTTTGTTTTGTATATGGTGTCACTTTAATCTTTAACAGCGATCAAATTTTGAAGCTTTTCACTTAACCATTTTTTGGTTTCACTATCTTTTTATAACAGTTTCTCGTGCTTTGTTTTCCAGTTTTCCATTTATATTTTTTATAAAAAGATATCACAGATGATTCTGTTGATTTTTTTAAAATGATAAATGAATTGATAACACCAGAAATATGCCAGATCCCTGTCAGTTCATCTCTGTTTTGACTACACGCTCTCTCATATGTCAGCCCACACCGGCTGTGTTTACAGGAGGAGTTCCCCAAATAATGATCTCTGCGGTCAAAGTGGGCTGTAAAACCGATCGATAATCCCTGTGGTTTTATGTTGGTTTGTTGAAATAAAGCTACTTATAATCCTGTTGATGAGGTTCATTTTATTTTGAAAGTCACCAGATGTTTCGATGTGATTTCAGTGCAGGACTTCCTGTCCTGCTAAATCAGCTCCATGCAAATTGATTCATCGTTGCTCCGATATCTTGCAAAAAATTTTGTGTGTCTCATCTGGAGCAGAGTCTCATCCAAAACACCATGAAGTAGAGCCATGGTGAGTTTTTTGGTGGTAGTCTAATAAATGTCAAAATACAAATAGCTGACACATTTACTCAGAGCTTTAGGTTTTATCTTCAAAAAGGCAATTTTTTTTTTTTTTTTTTACAAATCTCTTCAAATCTAAGGGAGCACAGTGAAATAATTTGAATATGAGCTGCAGAGACTCACATTTATGAGATTCAGAAAGTGTCAGACATTTTGTTGTTAAAAGAATAACCAGTTTTCTGTCTCCAGTCTCGTCAGTGAATCAGCTTATAACGTCAACACATGCACGTGTTTCTACATGAGGCAGATGAGACGCAGCTGTGACCATCTCAGGCCTCCATAAACTTCAGGAACCCCGTCAAGTGTCAAAAGGAAGGGGTCTCACATCCCCAATCTGACACCCCTCCTCCTCACGCACATGCACAGACACACAGACACACACACACAAAGGACTGTCTTCACCCACATTTATTCCTCACACAGCCAGTCATCAAATCTGTCTCGACTTAATCCTCCGCTCAACTTGTAAATGCATTTCATACAGTGCAGTTTATGATGGGCCCCCATCAACCTTCGTAACCCCTCCGACAGAGGGATCTTTGTGAGCATGTGTGTGTGCATATGTGTGTGTGAGACAGACACTAAATCGTCTCACTGGACAGATAATAACAGACCATCTTCAGCTGAAGAAACACGAGCTTGTGTTGGCAGAGGTGATGGCGATGGAGCGTTCTTCTGAGGGTGCACGGCTGATTCTTAAAGACTTTAACATGCCTGCCCTCAGTGTGCCGGTAAACCCTCTGCGCTCAGTGTGGGGCGTGTCAGAGGGCATTATGGGAAGAGGGTGCATGGGGTCTGGGTCTCAGATGTGGGCGGTGTGGTTCCCCCTGCCTTTTCCGGTTCAGAGATGGAGATGGAAACCTCTCCTCCCTGATGAGCTTCTGTGCTGCAGACGCAAGTGTAGACAAACCGCTGTGGTGGGACACACACTGTACTGGGAGTGTGTGTGTGTGTGTGTGTGTGTGTATGAACATCTTACTAGCCTGATTAAGTATGTGACTGTATTTAGAAACTAGCTTTCAAAGTCTTATGCCTGGTTTGTAAGCTGTAGTCTACGCACATAGCTTTAAGTTTACCTCCTCAAAATACAACCTCACATCAGGATGACGCAGACCACAAGTCCAGGGATTGGTCTGTTGGGTAGTATCGTATTTCTGAAGTCGGCATAAAGCAGCTGATCATTCCAGCCCCCTTGACCATTGTTAATTACCGTGTGTAAGGATGTGAGAAATTAGCTGCTATCTTTTAGCAGCTCTTTCAAGTCTTTTACAATCAATTCAGGCATAGTTTTTGGCTCTTAATATCTTGTAATAGGACATTTTATGCACTTGTCATGTGATGTGGCTCATATTAAGTTTGACAGGATAATTTTACCATAAATACAACATTAACTGGCCAAGTCTTTCATTTCTTCATTGTAAAAAGTTCATATGAAAAACATATTAGACTGCTAAAAAGAGATCTCATTGGGGAAGCAGACTTCAAATCTTAATCAGAAAGAAAGGCAGCTGTGCTACAATTTGTACACATATATGACCAATATTTCAAGCCTAAAGTTATCAAATATTGCACCAAGCAATTGATCAACAAAGATGATGATGTTTTATGGTCCTGGGAGCTACAAAATATGAATAAATACTGTATTTATTCAGGCGTTTTTCGAACACTGAAAGAAAAATGCACTGTTAAACCCCAGGTGCAAGTGACAGGAAATCATCATTCTGAATAATGAACACTGTAGTTTTTTGCATCTTAGATGTAGAGCTGTCAAACTTCTTTTTTTTTTTTTTTCCTCAGTGTAACTCAGTAAACTTAGTTCTATGACAAGATTACACTATGGGAAGGAGCAAACTTAAGTTCTGTCTCTGTTGTTCCTGTTTTTCTTTCACCTGAAATGATGCGAGTCCCTCATCTTTCACACAAGGGCATGCAAAAGTGTGGGCATCCATCACAGGACGGAACAATCTACCGGGATCACATGGTTGCTTTACGGCCTATTTTCTCATCACTCTTTGGATTCATGAGTGTGTTGACAAATGGGCCGATCTTCCTCCAACTTTGAGACTCTCTGTAAAACTTTCCTTTAAATGTCCTCCAGGCTGCATGGAGGCTTAGTGAGTATGTCCTGGTTGTTTTCACAGCAAACCCAGTCAGACTGTCTCCACTTTATGTTGTGACCACGCATAATTAGCCTCACAGCAGCCCACAGGAGTTTACCAAGACAACAAACACACTGGCAAAAATCAACTATGCATATCAACTTTAACTTTCTGTAGGTAACTGACAACAGAGCAGGCTGTGGTTTTCTAAGAAGCGAGATGCCAAAATGCTTCTTTGATACAAGTGTATCAGAGAAAGGGAGGTGTTAGTGAGATATTTTAACCCTGTGGTGCATAGTGGTCACCACAGTGGACACCTATTTAAAAGTTATTTACTCCTAAATCTAATGGTTCATGTGGTGAAAATTCATATTAGCCTGTGTCAAGATATTTTTATTCTTCTTAGGGCCTGAAAAAATGTTTTCAATTTTTTCCAAACATATATATTTTTAAAAAAGTTATAGACAAACATTTGAGGGTGAAAAAGCTTATAAACTATAAATTATCCAGTGTTAAAATGGATGAAAGAGAGTTAAAATGTTTCGCAAAGCATTAAAAAAAGATTATTCATGAATTTACCAAAAAAAGAAAAGAAGCCAAACAAAAGAAATAAGTCATATTTACATAAAGTTCACACTGTTTTATGTTGAATGCTCAGTTACAGATATTTGAAAAAAAAACAACGGGAAACTTTTTTTGTGCCTTAAGACAAATAAAAAGACTCAAAAGAAAATTCCTGACACTGACTTTCATAATTCATGCATCAGAGGGTTAAGTTATTATCTTTGCTTATAGAAGTTGGGATCAAATTTCAGGATTTCAACTGTTTAAATTGACATAAAAAAATGAGATGCTTCAGCCTTTCTATTATTCTTAAATCAATCCAGTGGACTCGAAGTGAGCAACAACATTCACATGGAGGTGAAACTAAGGACAGAAATCTCTCTTAGAGTTGCCAAAAATTATTTAACATCAGCTCTGAGCTATTTTAAGAGTAAGGAAATTGAATACTGAGTCATAACAGATCAAACAAACTTCCACATCTTGTTCTCCAGCGACAGTAACAGCAGCTCACGGAGACTGAGAATAAGAAAAGAGTTTCTCTCACTGAGCAGACAAAGAGAGTCCAAAGTCTGAAATGGAAGAAAATAGAGAGCAGTATTTCCTTTTTTTTCGTATCCCAACACTCACGATACTCAGCATGCCTTGACTTGTGAAGACAGGCCAAAGTTTTTGAAGAATTCCCTCATTTTCTTGGCTGAAAATAAGTTGAATCTGGCTCACAGTGGGTAACAGAAGGAGGGAAAAAAGCTGCAGGTCAGAAATGTGGGCTTCTGTGTCAAGCCGCTGCCAGTTTACTTCCTGTTGACCTCTGGGTGGTGCTTTACGGAGGTCAAGTTGTGGGCGACGCCCTTGTTCTTCCATGCCAAGGGATTGGAACGCCCTTAAAACCGCCTACCGCTAAGATGGAGAAACAGACCTTGTTATTATAAACACAATCATGCTTATTATCATGCCACTGTGATTCTGTCCTGTCGTGTTCAAAGGCTTACATTTGTTTTATCAAAGCACAGCTCTCCGTGTCATTCCCGCTCCCTCCATTTCTCCTTTTGAACTTCCACCCACTTTTCTCTCACCTTGTGCAAATCACCACCTGCTCATGCAGTCAGTCAGCCGACTCATCATGCAAAACAGCCCCCCCCCCTCGGTCGCAGCATCAGGGCCTGTGATGGTGACAGCGGTGTATGGTCATCCTGCCTCGGAGGTGATGAAGCATGACCGCGGGGACTGTCATGCAAAGGACAGAGCAGCGAGAGAAAGAGGCGTCCCCAAACAAAGTGGAGTGAGGTTGAATGTGTCACTCCTGTCCCTGATCCATGGAGGCGGTCCGGTGAGACAACCTGAAATTAAGCTGTCAGGCCTCAGCCGGGTGTACACGACTGTCAGACTTTAAAGAGATAAACAATGTTTAGGTGGGAGAGTGCACACATGTGGCCACAACAGTGGTGTGTGAGGTTTTGTTGCTCAGAGGTCAGTCAGGAGCAGCCTGTGTTTTTCTGAATGAGTTGTGACAGGTTTTTGGATGGAGCTCTGTAAAACAATGAAACACCCTTTCTTATTCTTTAACAACTCAACAAAAGAGAATGACGTAACCACACTGACATCATGGATTGGTTTATAAGTCCATGTTATGAAGCTCCAAGTTTGGTTTGAGTGTTTTTGGAAGTAGAAGTAACCATATTTGGTCAAAAGGCAGATGGACAATTCGCCACTGCCTCCTTTCTTTGCACAAAAGTGATACCAAAATCATCCTCAAAATGGGGGCTTATACTCTCAGCAAATGTTTTATAGAGTCAAAGTGCTTTGACTCATGCTTATTCATTTCAACTAACCAATAAAAAGGCAAAAATCTTTGAGGTCAGAACAATTCACAGTTTAGCAGAACAGCAGGAGCCACATTTGTCAACAGAGCTGTCAGTCCTTGTGTTGTACACATGGACGATATAAAACATGGGCGTAGTCACCCATTGGGTTCTGAAGATGCGTGCTGGAAGTATATTGGAAATGCTGACTCAATATAACCCTCAGTTATCCCAGACACATGCAGAGAGCTGGAGCTGGAGTGGGCTTTTAGCCCCCTGGTGATCAGCCACAGTGACTCAGATGTGCCCCTTATTATCCAACTTCATGTTTGCTCCCCAGCCTTCACAGATATTTTGAGAAATTATCACCTCACATCAAGTGTGTGACAATAAAAATGTATTGAATGAGGATGTAAACCTGTATGAATAGCATTTTAGCATGGGGTCTAATGGGGTTTTCTTTGCTTTTGGGGCCACCCACAAGTGGATGCTTGAGGAATTGCAGTTGTCACGTTGTTATACTTTTTCTGTAGCCCATCACTAGCACCTACACTCTTAAGTCCTCCTCAAGGGGCAACATCCAATTTAGAAAAATGAAGCCCATGTGAAAGTGAAACCCACGTGAAACCACATACACAGTAAGCCAAAAAAAAACAAAACCAAAAACTTTCACAGCATTAAAAAGCATTATTACAGGCTGGTTCAAGAAACAGCTTGGATCTGAATTGCTAATTTTGCCATCAGCACACATTGAATGGGGTTGAACTTTTTTTCTTCTTTACTCTGCATCAGAAACACACAAGTGATGTAATCAGAAAATTGTCTATGTTTTAAAACTTATATGGTCGTCCTTTAAAGGAACTTTTCTTTTGTTCAAGACAGGTTTTTTAGGATACAAAACTGCAACGTTATGCCTTTATTAGCAGTTACATAGTGCTACTGTTTGAAATGTGACAACCAAACTTTGTAAACTCTTTTTCAGTGTAATTTAGTGTCCGGAAGGTGAGCGGACTAATTTAGTGCTACTCGCAACATAGTGCTCTGACTCATGTCAATTACATGTAACATGAGTGAATCCTGGTTTTGTCCTACCAGTGCTCATCTACAAACTCCAACCTCACCAAGCAGAGCAAATGTAATTGGCTCTTTATTTTAGTGATAGACTCTCAAGTTGGTTGGTCTGGTTCTGTACAACCTGGACAGGAAAACTGAGAAGTAGCATTTGGAAATAAACCTGCTCAAAGTACTTAAGACAGTTTCCATGTACTTCTGCACCCACTCTGCTTTAAGAGGTTAAAAGTCACTTCTATGTCCCAAACTATCTTTGTTATTCTTCAAGGTTCCCTCTTGTAACACATTCACCCTTCGTCCTTTCCCTCCCTGAGCACATTTGAATACTATTATGCATGAGCGTCGTCCCCTGGCCTCTGCGTGTACCTTGACATTTGCGTATGCATGAAGAGACCCACTCCAGTCAATGCTGAATGACATTCACGCGCAGCTTAGCTGGTGCCGTCTGCAGCAGTCAGAGCCCATCAGCTGAAACACACTCCGGGGCGAGGAGGGTAAATCAAACAGTCAGGGAACAGTAATGAAATACCGTAGAGCCTTATGTTCCTCTATGAATTCTATTAACTCACAAATAAACAATTGTTGTCATTATCAGAACTCAATTTAACTCACTGAAATGGAATTTTAAAGGCGCTTTTAAGTCCCCAGGAGGAAGTGGCTGATGCATGAAAACATCACAAAAATATAACTTTTTGACTCAGCGCTGGATTTGTATGCAGATGTAAATTCAAAGAGAGGGTTATCAGCTCCAGGCGTTTTGCAAAAGAAAAGCACAGCTTTGTTGCTCCCTAATAGTGCTTATTGGCTCGTGTATTGTTTCTGCGTTTCAAGGAGAGCAGGAAGAAGATTATTCTTTAGTTTGATTTGCTTTGGTACAAGCTCCAGACTATTCTGGCGTCCCAGCTCTGTTTGTCTTTGTTTGAACAGACTATTAATGAGCTTCTGTCGTAGTGTGATTGAGGTCAATTAGCTGTTTTTCTTCCTTTGATTTAAACATGTGTAACATGTTCCTAACATCATGCCAGCGATTGGTTTGGGTGTTTTTGCAAAAAATCTCCACAGGCTGACTTTCAAAGCAACCATGTATTTTTGTGGTGTCACATGCAAGTCTGAGTTTTGAGAAGCGTAACCAAGAACATAACGGGAGGATATTGAATTGCTACTGTGTGAGACATGACCTGTCCGGCGAACCTAGTTCTTTTTATACTGCAGTTTTGTTTGGGTCAGGGCCACTGAGGTCTGCGCTCTACTGCGGTAGAGTAATGGCAACCACTTTAAATAAATGGAGAGTAATTTCCCTGCTGAGCCAGGGGTCTGGTTAGTGTCCAGCTGCAGCAGTTTGTGGCCAAAGAGGCAAATTGTCGCCTTTCCTCTTTGCTGGAAACGCCCACCGACAGCTCAGATTTGACAAGGTCGAGCAAGTGGACATGGCTAAGTGGACACAGCAAACATTTGGACAAGTGAAGGGAACGGATGAAGCTAAGTGGATTGCAAACAAAGACGGAAAGCTAGTAGCGTGCAGATTTAAAAAGGCGTGACAGTGAAGTGTGCGGTGGATCAGAGAGTTCACAGACATGTTTCACTGCAGTCGAAGGGAAACGCAGAAAAGTTGACTATGGAGTCCAGGAACATCTCAGTCAGCCTCGCTCACAAACAACCATTGTCTTTTAAGCTGTGCAGTCAGTGATATCCCACTGCACTACAAGCCCTTTGAAAGGGGCTTGGACTCAAAAGAGGTGAAACCCAAGTCGCCTAGAGGCCCTGGTTTACTTGTCTGTCCTGCACCGAGGTGAATACAGCCCCCAGAGGTGAACACAAAAGGGGCTGGGTCTTCAGCCGTCTACGTGGCACCAACCAACGACCAACGCCAACTGAGGGCTGGTCACACTCGGACGCTGCCATGAAACAGAATCCGCTGGCCCTCAATAGATCCTCAGTAATGGATCCTGTTCTCGGAGAGGCCGGTGGGATACCCCCTGTCTTTTACCAGAGCCATCTGGTTCCCAGTAATGCTGCTCTTCCCACAGCCACATAAACCACAGTGAAAAGAGATCTCTTTCACAATCAAGATCAGGAACCAGAGACGTGCCTGCTTAAAAGGGGTCTGAATGTTGAGCGCTGTGGTCCCCTCTGCAGCAGCCTATTGTGCTGTTGTTATTGTGTCCTTGGAAGTGCACTCTGCTGCGGTTTATCTGACAACCTTTTGTGATTTGATATGCTGGAAAATGTGCTGTGCTCATGCTCTGACCAGGTCATTCAGACAAGGTAATTAAAAGAGAAATATTTGAACATGTTAGGAAATACAACGGTTCAACCCACAAATTGAAATGAATGTGATTGCGGATTGTCCTAAAGCTAACAACAAGCAAGAGGCAATTTAGAGCTGAACACGATTAAGACAAATTGTTTTGACACAAGGGAGGTTTTTCTCCACAATCTACTTGGATTAAAAGTGTAAAAAAAAATCCAAACATGCTGAAGAATGCTGAGGGAACAGACCAAAGCCTCCATCTGTAGTTTACAAAGCAGGACAAAGTAAATGTGCTCAATGTCACTCTACCCAAACCAGCATGTTAGAGTTTTATTGGTTGCAGATGGGAGCATGTTGGACTCGTTCATCTATGGCTAAAAGAGGTGAAAGCAAGTTAACCTGACTCTGAAGTGTATTTCACAACCACACAGTGCCCTGCAGAGGTGCACATATGACATGAATCTGTTCATCCAAGTTTTATCACGACTTCTCATGTGAAATCTATTAAAATGTAGTATAAAGCGGGGATGATGAATTTGTTCGTGTTGAGGGAAGTTTCTGTGCTGTGTAATCACCGCTGCTCGCCTCAGTAGTCTGAAAATAACCAAAGGCCAGCAGCTCTTACTGACAGATTTATTAACTGTGAAAACAACTTCTGAATGCTTTATTTGTTAACTATTCGTTGAAGTGATTACTCGCTACTAAGTGTGCTCAAACATCCTTGTACCATCATCACAGCCTTATGAAATCAAACCTCACCTGTCCTTCAAATGTCTCTTGATACCAGATGATACGTGGTCAGTTTTTTGCAGCTTTAAATGCTGCGTCAACAGCAAACTCTGGTTCTTATCATGGGAAATGTTCTCCATTAAAGGGCGAGTTAGGATGTATGCAAGGATGTTTATAGTAAGACCAGGGTCTGGATTTTTTTCATACTCAGACCATTTTGACCAACAAACAACATTTGTAGCTCCAAATAATTTTTATATTTCTGCATTTTTTTGTCATTTCTGGACCATTTCATAATTCATATCTTGTCTTGTGTCCTCTAATGTGTTTGTGTAACTCACACATTCTCTCGTAATGATTAGTACATTCGTTTCAGACATCAGCTGTATGAGCTGTTGAGTTTTTGCAAACAAATTGTTGAGTTTCTGCAGTATGTGCAGAGCTTTAGCTCTACACAGGCAGTCCAAATGTAGTTTAGTGATGCACTACTACAAGATATGCTTTTGTTTTGCTTGTGCAGTTCAAAGAAAATGTGAATTTAAACATTCTTTAGAACAGGGATCTTCAGTGGTTTTCAGACCAAGACCAAGACCTTTTCAGCATTTATTAACTTAAAATGCCAAGGACAAACTTTACTTTAACAGGCAGAAAACTCGGACAGAACCAGACTCGTGTTAGACATACGTCTGCAAAAAAGAGAGAGAGAGAGAGAGTCAGAGAAAACAGATAGGGAGGGATATGGATGTGTCAGACATGAGTAGGATAGAAATAAATGGGAGCTTTTAAAGAATATAGAAAATTCCCTTATTAACCAAAAACGTCATGGACCCCCTGCAGTACCTACATGGACCTCCTAGGGGCCACAGATCCCCTGTTGAAGACCTCTGTTTTAAAGCACAATTCATTCCAGTGCTCTGATTAACACACTGGATGATGAAAGCTTGGGGCTGGATGAAATAGACCTTGACCCTGACTTTCGACATGTCTGATGAAATGGAGTTTTTAACCAAATTGAAAACATCAGTAAAAGTTGTGTAATAAACCGATGTCAGTTGATGTTTATCAACTGCGCTGCATCAATTCGATTCCAGTACAAAGTTTAACTAATCAATGATTCAGAGAAACACTTTTCAGTTTGGCTGAAGAAATCACCTGTTGAGTAAACTCTGGGTGGAAATTATTTTAGATGTGACATTTCAAGAGAGAGAAACTACTCGCTGTAATTTCACTGGTTGAAGTCTCTGAGCCTTTTAGAAAAAGAGACTCCTCTTCCTCCTCATTTTTCTGCAGAGCACACTCCACTCATCCCTTACTTTCACCAAACAACCTTCTGAGCTGTGAGATTGTATCTGACACAGATAATCTCCCGCTGTGAGGTGCATGTGTGAAAGGCAAGTTCCTGAAAAATATCAGAGCCTGAATGTCATCACGTAGACATTTGATAACTTCAGCCAAACTTCCAGTAAACATGTTATGGGGGTTTTAAAAGCTTAGGAATCAGGATTTAAGAGACTCTGAGGTCTTTTTTAGGTTACCGTTTGTCTGATTTGTAAGTTTGATGCTGAGGAGAAAGAATAACTGCAGGTATAAAACAACAAGTTTACTGCCAGTTAGTTAAAGGATGGAAAATTAATTAGCAGCCAAATGACCTTAATTACCTTTGAGTAAATATCTGATAAAATCTGCCCCGTTTAGGAAACTCTGCTTTTTTGTTTTGATTTATTGTCGGTTGCTGTTTTTTTATGGCCAAATCCAGAGCGTAATGTCTGTTTCTCTGTTCAGTGAGTTAACTCAAGAGTCAATGAGTTTGCGGCCTGCTGATTGTGTTTGCAGTATGCTTTGGGATTATGAACCGGTTGTAAGGTCAACAATCCCGAGAAAAATCACAAGTACAATCCATCACCCCGGCGGTGTTTGGTCCGCGGCAGAGAGTAGGCGAAAGCGGTGTCTCCGATCTCTGCTGAGTCCGATGGAATTGTTAACTTGGCTCGAACAAACAAAGAAAGATTGATGGCTTCAGATGATGGAAATACAAAAACCCATGCAAAATCCAAAGAAAGAGAAACAAACACCAGCCTCAGATGAAGACAAACAGGGAAGGGAGTCAGTAAGGACGTGTTATGGATCTCAAAGGGAGGTCCAAACATGAAGCTGCAGTTACAGTGTGTTAACAGAGGTGGCGCCAGAGAGTTATAAAATATACTTTATTCCTGTGGAACCTAAAGCTACAGTGCTGTTGCACCAACAACACTTAACCACACATCTCTCTGACTTGAAAATGTCTGACACATGTAACACTACCTAAAGTTGGACATCAGTAATACATTTTTAGTCACGTTAAAGTCTCTGTGGGGACTTTCTGATGGATTTTGAAAAAGTCTCATTTCTAGATACATGCCTGATCATAATCCACACCTTAAAATGAACTTATCGGTGCCAAAAAAAGGTTATTTCTTAATGCTAATTTCTAACTTCCCAATTGGGTTGGACTGGACCAGATTGGTTTACGGCATGTCGAAGTCTCCATGGCAACGTCACGCCGGCTGATGAAGTTTAGCAGCGAGAAGAGAGATCTGTGTTTTCTGTGCTGAAAACAATTTACGGGATTTATTTACTGGTAATAGTTGACGCTGGAGTTTGACTGTCTGACAGACAAGGGACAGAAGAGCAGAAGAAAGCTAAACAGGAGGGTGATAGAGCATGCACTAAAGGCTAAAACAAGGGATAAGCTGTTGATAGTTATTTTTCGAACCTACATGCAGCACTTAAACTGCAGTGGTTGGTTCAAACTTGAGGGTCTATCAATAAAATGAAGAGTAAGGTTATATTTGATCTGCTGGGTAAATGAGCACCGGTAGGACGTATGGAGGATTCACTTATGTTACCCATTTGGTATACATCAGAGCACTAGGCTGTGAGTAATGCTAAATGTAGCCGGCTACTAAAGTACGGTAGAAACTTACAAAGATAGCTTGTTGTCATGCTTCAAACGACAGCGCAATGTAACTGTTGATAAACATTCCCTGGTTGCTATATCCATTCCAAAGTTGCCTTGAGCAAAGAAAAGCAAATCTGATCTACTTTCATGATTAAAACATTCACGAGGAGTGACGAAGGACTCCCTGCAATCCACTTCATACAGTCACTTCAAAGTTGGACAATAACTTAATTTTAAGTTTCTTTGAATTTTTTTTTTTTGTGTTGATTCCAGTGTCCCATGAGCAGAGTTGTATGGTAAAAAGTGGAGAAAGGAGGGAACTGGATAGTTTTCATAGATCCACTTAAGATCTGTACCCTCAGATAATTAAGCCTGAGCATGATTAGAGTGCAAAGAAAAAATAATCTCTGCTGCTGCTTGTCTTCCTGATGATCCAATCAGAAATAGTAAAAATTAAACAACAATTCATCAATCTGCTGCGATGACGACATCTTAAAAAGAGTTGAGCGTCTGATGTGCTGTGTTTTTAGTTTTTCCTGCATTAGCTGTGCAGGGCACATCGCTCCCTCCCATCGACCCGAGACCTTTATTTATCCAAGTCAGACCTCATCATCTCTGGACCCTGTAATCACTCAGGGCCACTGAGAGAGAAAAAGGCAGAGGAGGTGGGGTATGTGTGTGTGTGTGTGTGTGTTGAGGGGTGGGGGGGACTCTGTAATGGCAGCACACAATCCCCTGCAATGGCACTGACAGAGCTTCAGTCCAAACCAAACCCCATATAATTTACATTCCTCAGATAGCAGCTAACCTGAGCACAAACAGGACGATCGAAAACAGGTGTGTTTAGCAACAGCCCTCGTCTTCCTCCTTCTTCTTCTCCTTCTTTCATGCTTCACCTTTCTTCCAGGCACTGCGTCTGCCTCTCAGAGTGACTTTTTGTGCAGCCTTACATGTGGGATCTGAGGTCCATCCCTGTGCAGGAATCAAAATATTATCACTGGAGCACAATGAGACACGGAAATCACCCTGCGAGAGAGGCGAGCCGAAGCCATACTGGCCACGCTGCTTACATAATCCGACCACAAATTGATTATTGCCTTAGAGAGGGCGATGTGTTGTGAAGAGAGGAGTTAGAGACTCACACACATACACACACACACACACGCACACACACATACACACAGCGAGGTTGATATGTGCAGTGATGAGTGGGTGAGAATGGCATCACTGCAATGACACTGGCCCTACCACCCCTGGAACAAAGGAGCCTGTGTGCATGCCAGTGTGTGTGTGTGTGAGCAAGTGAGTGTCAGATCCATCTTAAAATACTGAGGCTGCACTGCTGATGAAAATTGCTCCCTTTCTTTTTAAGATCGTCAGAAGGGGGAGTATGCTGGGGGCTGAGGGAGGAAAAAAAGGAGCGGGAATGATGTGGGTAGGAGTGCAGACTAATGCGTGTTTTGTCACTGCTTATGCATATCAGGGCGGATCATTTTACCATTTAGAGGAAAAACAAAGAAGAGGAAAGAGCTTACCATGCCCTCATGTACGGTTTTGAACAACCATTAGCAACAGTGAGCCACCATGGTCTGTATCACAAAGCAGAGATCCTCCACTTCAGCATGAAAGGAGGGAAACCATATGTGGGACTGTCTTTCTGTCTGACTTTCAGGCCCTGCATTGGTTGTTTGTTTGCAGAGTAAAGACTCCAGCTGCGCCACAGAACCCCTCTGGAATGAGATCTGCCTCCAAACTCAGACCCCTCGCCTTGAAGTTCACTAACTCTGTGTTCGCTGTTAATTTTACAAGCCTGGGCTTTGTCAACTCCATCTATAACACACAGAAATGTTGAAACAAACCCAGTGTTCGCTGCATAGCTGCTATGCACAAGATGGAGAAAATTAGAGCCTGGGTTAACACTCTGCAGGATCATAAAAACCAGTCTTTGTCACACCCTGACTCACTCTGTGTTAGCCTCTTTTCTTTCTGTCTCTTCTGTTCTTTCAGTTTGGTTTTTCCCCAGTCCTCCCTTCAGTCCCTTCGCTCAGCTCTAATTTGCAGTTTGCTTTAATTTAAGATGGATCGATCCCAGACACACTAATTGTGCAGCTTTTGAAAGGTCTGAACCTAACACCCAGCTCTGCTCCTCTTTCTTGGCACCCTCGATACACCCTCACTCTTTGTTTTTTCTAGTGTCAGAGCTGCTTTTGAGCAGGTTCAGCAGCACGTGTGGGGGGAATTTGGTCAAGGTTTTTTTATCCATGGATGAATGTTCTGGGATTTTTTTTCCTTCCCCATCAGTCCCCATGCTTAAACTTACCAGTTGGTTGGTAAAAATAATAACAGCTCTCTGTACTACTTCTCAGCATTCATGGACTGGGGATGCACCTACCCAATTTTGAAAGTCCTTCAACCAGAATTGACACCAAGGCTTTAATACCGGCTTCTATCAATTTGATGCCAGTATTTATTTTACGTTCTCTATTATGAAGATGAGACAGAGAAGTGAATAGTTACTACTCAAAGCTTTTCAAACTTTGTAAACCAACACGAAATATGACGGTATTTAAATTGACGTGTTATAATTCAATGGGATTATAAATATATCAATGTGTGAAAGTAACTCTCCAAAACTAACAGGAAGTTCAATACATGTGTAAACCTCAGCAGTGGATAAGTGAGAAATTAAAGTTGCACATTTTGCAGAGTTGTTGCCAGAGTCATTGGTGAAACAAGCATGAAATGCATCCAAACTGCTGAGCCACTGTTGCAATTTTCCTTCATGGTATTTCAGTTCTACACAAAGCTCATAGGCCTATCAAAGCTGATGGTGGTATATGGCTACATGATTGTAGTGAACACACTCAACAAAAATGAAACATTGACTATAATTAAATCCATCATGTCAAGTGTGAAGTTGACATAATATGTCAAGTTTCTCTTTTAAAAAGCACCCTAAGACTCACTTCTTTAGGCAGGCGTTCAGTTGACTCTATCCCCAAACTGTGGATAATGTTTTTTTCATCATATTGTGCTTTATTATGATGTATTGCATATCAAATTAATTTGAAGTCAGTGTTTCATTTTTTGAGTGCAGAAGAGATCACTGCTGTATATCTGCTGCATGTGGGTGAGAATGAACATTATCACAAACAGCTTAACACGTGTCCTTGCCTGTGCTCTATCACTCTCCTGTTTAGCTTTTATCTGCTCTGACCTCTTTTTTTTTTCTTTTTGAAAGTCTAACTCTAGTGTCCAATATTGCTACAAAATAAATCAAGGAAATCAGATCATTTTTCTCACTACTAAACTTGGTGTAGTGATGTCGAAGTGTTCGACCTGACATTGCAGATAATCTTGTTTTAAATTGTGGATTAACAGGCAAATTGGACTATTTCAAGATCACTTATAGTCCTTACAAGGCCTTTAAAGAAAGCAGACTTGTGAGGTTGATCCCTGTAAAACCTTCAAGGACAACAAAGTCAAAAGGAATCCTGACCTTGAAACAGGCAAAGCACTTTCAAATAAGCTGACGTCGGTGACAGAGTGTGCTCTTTTGGCTTGTGCTCCCTTAGCCTTTCAGGGAAATGCTGATCTTTGACTGGAAATTGCTTGACAAGTAAAGCAACATCAGACATTCCATTCTGAGTTTGTGGGTCATTGTTATTTGCTGTCACCACCGGTGTAGATAAGAAAGATGTGTGATAGAGAGAATGTAGAAAGTGTTTAATTTAGGATAGTAGTATTGAGAGCTTTGGATCATGTTTGTCACTTTTTCGGCAGATGTTTATCATGACTTCAGGGAACAGTACGGATGTTCCACTTGGAGGTAATTGAACGCGACACCTCATCCGCCCTCGTGTCAGGTCGACTGCTGGGTCCCTGATGTCGACGTTATGCCAGCTGCTTTTTTCCCCAGGGTTTCACTGAGTCCCTGAATGTCCTCTACGTCATCTTCAGAGTCTGCAGCCCATCACTCACTCCTTGAACGTCTGCCAAGCAAAACTCAAAATCGTCCCACCTCGTTCCATCCCAGTCGGCTTATGAAGCCAAAACCGACTTGGCTCATCAGTGCTGTGTGTTTTTTTTTTTCGGATACTATCCCGACTACTGCGGGAAATCCTACGAAGATGGATGTTTAATTTGCGACGGTTCGCTTTCTGATTGATTTTTCAAAATCACTCCACACATGACACTTTTAGAAATTCAGAGCCAGAGAGCAGCGTGCGGTTAAAAGCCTTCTATGTTTTCCATTTTTGTGACGAGCAACTTCAAACAGAGGTTTCTTTTTTGGCAGCATGTAGAGCCCACCGCTGGCTCCAGCAGATTAGCCTCTTTCCATTACAGAGCTAAATAATAGGGGCCGCACTAGACCGAGATGGGGCCGTGTTTTATAGGTGCTACCCAGCAGCTTTGGCAGGGAGTCCTTTGGGTCTGTGGCTGCTGTGGTGGTGAACTCAGGAGGTGGTGCGGCGCAGAGCTTTCAGCAGGAAGAATGGTGGTACTGGAGGCTATTTTAGGACTGAATGAGGTCTTGCTTTATGGCCTGGTTATCTGAGACTACAACCTGTAACAAAAGCAGGGAATAAAAAAGAAGGGCTGTGACGTTTCATTGAGAGGTCAGAATTAATGAGTTAGGAGCATCTGTCCTCAACATTCAAACCTTTTTTCATGCACTTTCATTGACCCAGGAGTCTGTAAGAGTTGCACCCACGCTCCCTCTCCTCATGCGACTTTAAAAGAGCCTCAATGAATCTGTGGCTATCTGTGAAACCAGCATAATAAATGTGAAGCAGTCTGCCTGCAGTCTGAGGTGGTTTTGATGTGGAAATAGATGCTGCTGGCGAAAGAGGAACCAGACTTGTGTTGCAACCAGCTGTGCCCCTGCAGAAAAAAAACCCCTCTACATCTGGCCTGCTCTGGCCTGTCCTTAGCCTCTGTTCATACTACACAGACATTCATAAGCCCCACAGCGGTGATGGCTACCAGGACACAGTGCTAAGGAGGCAGCATGTATTAGTAATCTGACATTTCCGCCATCTTTGTTCGCAGTTTCTCAAACCCTCTTTCATTTGTACAAACTAGCTTTCCCATGCATGTTTCTGTGCTTTTGCATGATCTTATAAACGCTGAAACAATCCCTTTTCACACAGCCTGTTTTGCTGTCCCCAGAGTTTGAAGCGCATAATAATGATAGAAGGAAGCTCAGTGAGGAAGGAGTCATCTGTAATCATTCATTCTAGGAAGCAAGAAACAAATTGTTCCTCAGCAACACGTTCAAGGAAACCATTTGTTTGCAAGCTTGTTTGTTTGTTTGTATTCCGGAGATCACATGACCCAAACAGCCACTTTTTTCTGTCCCTTGTCCTCTTTCTTTTCTCAAGTCAAGTTGCAATGTGGAAGTCATTAGCCACAAAACCCAACAAATATAATAACAGTGGGGGTTAGCTCTCCCTCTGTGATTCTCTGCTGTGTTTTCCCTCTCTTTCGTTGCCGGGGCGGTGCGGATTCTGTGAGCCCTGGGCTGGGTCAAGGGTGCGTCCCCTTCTTCATCGACTCTTTCCCGGACTTTTTCTATTTGTAGATTTTGTGCATACGTTTTATTGGAGCCCCCCTCCCTCCCTTCTACCCCTGTCTTTCATGCGGCGGCGGTTCTGTTTCCCATCACGGCCCATGATGAAACCACAAGAAAGCGTAGAACCATGTGACGAGAGCGCAACAGTTGCTTGGTGACAAGGGCAGGGGTGTGAGGCGGTGGGGCTGGGTGTGTGCATGTGTGTGTGTGTGTGCGTGTGTGTGTTTGTCATATGAGCCAGAAGTGGTGATGGTCCAATCAGCAGGAGAGCTCTTCATTTTCTGCAGGAGGAGGATAAAACACTCATATCCGCACCACTTCAATTTAAAATTGGCTTTTTCTTGAAGCTTGATAGATGTGTGGCCATCCGCAGGCCTCTTAAATGGACCATTCATCTTTACGATGGCTTCACTTATCTCTGAGTCCTTGCAGATCTGCTACTTCCCATTCCCACCACAAGCAAATGGTGCCCTGAAACCACATGGAACACCCCCCTCGTTTCCCTCCTGCTGGCAATACGTTGCCATATTTACCATCCAGTCCTGGAAAGCCAACTTGGCCGCAGCAGGGCGGACTGATTGCCAGCAGCAGCTCGTTCCAAGCGGGCCATGTGCAGACAAGCTCTCCTTCATCCAGAAACTCCAGTAAAGTTTCCTGAAGGAGGAGAGGAGACATTTACAAAGTCATTTGGCTCTTTTTGTATGATACAGTGTGTCGAGCCGTGCTGCATGCAGCCAAGTGCAGTCATTTTGATACCAGCTCTTCCGAGTGAGGAAGATATTTGAAGGACGTGAGCTCATTGGGGATGCAGCCGGCTGCCCTGTCCCTGCCTGATGTTATCCTCTCTGACTGGAGCAGTAACAGTCCTGATTGCTTTTGGGGAGCAGTGACTCATGATTGTGCTTCTGCCACTGCCAAACTCTCAATAGCAGTGTTTTCCCTCCGTCGCTCTGTTACAGTCGCTTCCAGCATCCAAAAAAAGAAAAAGGAAAAGCTCATCGGCTGAACTCTGTTTTCCGAGAGCTTAAAAATGTGCACGAGACACATCCAAATACCATCACATTTCTGAACTATACCAGATCAGCTGACACAAATGTGGATATCTGAATTGAGATTTCCCATTTTGCAATTCAAGTCCTTACGCTCCCGTTGTTGACTCAAATTTTGTCAAAGTTTTTTTCTTCTTCTTTTTTTAAATGAGATCAATTGCTTTGGCAGTGTAATCATAACATGGGTATTAGTACATTACAACTGTTAATCTCCTCAACCAGATGGCAGTGTGCATAGAGCAAAAATCTAAGCAGGCACCAAGGCCCTTTAGAATAAATATACATGTACACATACATACATATACTTGGGATAATAAACAAACAAGAAAAAAAATCCTTCTAACCCAATTTTCTGCCATCTTGGTATGTTACAAACTATTAAGATTCACTCATTTACCCACAGATTTACACAAACATACCACATCATCACATGCCTATACCTCCACTCACCTATGTATAGGTGTATTCTGACACTTCTGTTTTTTTTCACAAATATTTTTTGCAGCTGTGTCTAAAGAGTAATATTTTGCATTTTAGTGAAGTGAAATATAAGTTTGTGGCTGTTTCCAGCGACAGGCAACCATTTTTTAGCAGCTGTAATACCAGCAACAAAAGTCATTTTTCATTAATGGTTGGCACTAAAGATGAGTCGTCATCAAGCAACAATAGACACTGTGAGTGAAGGACCTTCTATCCAAGTATATTTGATAAGGTGCTAGAAACAGTTTCCCACCTATTGACCTTTGGTTCACTGCCAAACCATGTGTATGAAATTTAAAGCTCTTGTGTCTTGATAAAAGTCAGAATAGGATTTGTCTGTAAGTTTCATTTGACATGGTGTCCGAGGAGTGAAATAGATTCATGTGTGGATGTAAAATGGATCATTTTGATGGTTTCGATTTCTAGATGACAGCATTACATTTAACCAATAAGTAGGCCAGTTCAGATTTATAACAATCCCCTTGTGTTTTAAGCCAAGTAACAACTGTAGGGGATGATTTTCCAGATCTGTGCCCTTAAAGTTTTCTCAGTTTAAGATCTTCACCATCATCATGAAACAAGTGAGACCTTCCACACGCTCATCATGATCCCTCCTCTGGGTGACAGTAACTTGTTTCCTCTCCATCGGAGACGCAAGAGCACGACCCCTGTTGTAACGCCATTAAGCTGCTTTTCTAATTTTATAGAGTCGTGTGCAGCCTCAGCCTCTCTCCGGTAGATTTACGACCCAGTGGTTGATATCCCTGCATGCCGAGGCAGTATTAATTTGCTAAGAGAGAGCGGAGTCATTCACAGACAAAAGAGTGGCATCATAATTGCAGGAACCCGACACCCTGCAGCTCCATGCTGCTGTTGAGCTCCTGTCAGCCTGACGATGAATAGCTGATAAGCTTGACTGCACAACACGGTCCAAACAACTTTAATTAAAAGCAACTTTGGCGGAGACACCGAGAACAGCCGGGGCCCCTGATTTACTCTAAAATTAAGTGCTAGAAGTACTTTTGTGGTGGCTGCAAAAGGCCTGGAATGCTTGTTTGCATGCAAGCTAACTGCTGTAAATATCCCAAAGCATGGTACAAAGTATGGAAAGCTAATTACTGAGCAGATTAAACTCTCACTGCGTTTGTTTCTCGTTTTAAGGCCAGGAGTTCTTCATTCATAAACTTTTTAAAGCCTTTGAAGCCCTCACCAATGCCTCGTGGATCCTCCACACCTGCGAAACGGCATCGAAAGACAGACCTGGCATTGCACTACAGAAGCCAAAGTCAGTGAGGCTAAGTGATCCCTGGAGAAAATGTTCGCCCGCGTTGGTGTTGAAAGAGGGGAAGTCAAAAGCAGGAGAGAAGAAAGAGCAGGAGAGCACAGAGGAGAGAGAGAGGGAGTTTGGAAACACTGAGCTCTGCAGAGGATGACTGAGAGAGTTGTGGAGCACAGCTGGCTTGCTGAGGGGTATAATGACTGTCATATTGCAATGCATTAGCTCATACTCAGCGCAGACTGTTCGACTTGATGAAAGAGGCCGGTCATTGGCTAACCGCGTACACAGCAACAAGATCCCATGGAGGCACGCCAATAAAGCCAGTATTGTTTTCTTTTTTCTTAAGAAATTATGATTGACAGATATGATGTGAGAATGTTGTGATACTTCTTTGCTCCTGGGGTTGACGTTTTGAAAAGCGGAGAAGTTGATTTCGAAAGAGAAAGAAGTTGGTTTCAACAAAATTTGAAATTCTTTACTTTATGATTCTGTTCTTTTGTAACTTAAAGCCTCAGAGATTAGCTCTTAACTGGTTGTGAAACAGATTGAAACTGATCCTGGTGCCTCATTGTGACCTATGAAAGCAAACTAGACCATGGGAGACAAGATGAAGAGTTCAACTTAAACTAAGACCTGATGGAAGAGAAAGTACATTGGATAATACCTGCTGACTCTGGGCCAATAAGAGTCTGAGAGTCCCTCAAAGATATCTGCATTTTCAAGGTTTGATAAAGAAGTCAGGGATCTTGACCAGTGAATGTGAAAAGGGAGGAATGTTTGTACATTTCCCTGCAAAAGCCAATCAAAGAGTTCGTTTCTAAAAGCACCAGTTGGAGAAAAAAGGCTAAACTAAACCCTTTATTTTTGCTTCAAAGCTATAAATATATTTTAAATATGTTATTTGTAACTTACTCAGGTATATCACAGTTTCAGCAAAAAGCTATGCGGTTTAACTTTGTCCAGAGGGGGCGCCAAATTTGGCAGGAACAAATACACAACAATAGTAATTATACAGACCTGAGATTTGCTTAATCAGACATTAAAGTGAGAGTTAAACAGAGAGAGCTTTTATAAGCCTGACTTTACCCAGACTTATCCCCTTTGAAGAAGTCAGGTTGAGCTGATATCAGGATCCCAAGTCAGTAGACGAAAGCCTTGTTTTGATTCTTCTTGGTATTTACTTTGACGAAAACTTGGATTGATCCCCAAATCGTTGACTGTAGAAGCACAAAAAAATCAGGCTGATCCAGGGCTAAAGCGATGGTGTTGTTTAAAGTGGGGGTATTCAGTTTTCCCATATTTCTCGTAATGCAAATGTAGATATGAAGTAACAATACTGGATGTTAAAACTAAGCCTGTGCAAATTTTCAAACCTTAATGTTTTGATATGTTGTATAAGTCCTTGAATCTGTCTCGAAACTGATTAGGACGCCCCAGACTTTGCGATATGATGAGGTCATCACATAAGGATCTCTTAACTGCTACTTGATACTTTGGAGGGGGCATCAAACACAAAGGTCTGCACACAGCTCTACCTCCAGAAGGCTGGCCAATCAGAGGAGGGGCAGTTTTGGGGCATTGAGTCTTAAAGAGACAGAAGCTGAATGAAGAATTTTAGACATAAGCTGAAATAACAGTTTTCTGAGATTCCAGTGTGAGGAAAAAATTGGATTATTTTGATGTTTAAATCACGTAAAGCTACAGTGGGTTGCGATGTGGGCAGTATCAAGCCTAAAAAAGCTCAATACCCCCTCTTTAAGCTCTTGTTTGTTTGAATTAAGCTTTCTGCTGTTGTGGTTGTTTTGCAGAAGCATTTCTTTAACATGCTGACATGATGTCATATGTTTTGTATGATGTTTATCATGTGATTTATTGTGAAAAAATCAATAAAAGTATTTTACGTAAAGTTAAGATAGCTTAGCTCAAAGTTTGTCATATTAAAATTGTCAAGAAATGCCCTGACTTTTAAAAATTCATCATTATACTGGGATTCAAATCTACTGAGATGTTGATGAACCTGTTTTTAGTCTTTGTGGGTTACAGTAAAAGTGTTTCCTGTTCCTTCAATAACAGTAATAATGAGCACCTGCAGAATGAGTAATCATAACAGTCACATAATAAATTGATATTTTCCATGCTAATGCAATCATATGAAGAATTCAGTCGAAGCTGTGAAACCTCCCTTGACAGGAGCCCCCCGAGGCTCCGAATGATGAGCGGTGAGGGCTCATCATGCTCCCATCAGCCATTGTTTATTTGAATTCTCTCTCAGGGAAGAAAAGCCTTCTACTCGCCATTGTTTTGCCTTGGGAACTCGTCCCCCTCTCTCTTTCTCACTCCCTCGCTCTGACTCTGCCATATGGTTGTCATACACTTCCTGGAAATTCAAGCCATGTTTGATTTTTGCTGTATATCTGCAGGGCAATTTTCTTTGGGAACGCTCCTGCATTGACATTAATTGAAACAATGCAGTGATTGATCTCACTTTAACACGCTTGGCTTGAGCTGAAATGAACAGAGCCTGAGCTAAAAACACAATTACACCAAACTTCTACGGTCATTCCAAACACATTACAACATTTTAATAGCGCAAGAGTGTTTCACTCAATCCAGATTCCTCATAAAGCAGGTCACATGTGTGGCTGCCTCTCACATGCGTGTTTAAAAGTTCTCGCCAAGCTTTTGATTTGCACCTTACTGGACGTCTGGTTCCATTAATTCAGACCCACATATATCCTCTAACTCTCTCTATCTTCTTTCTATTTTCAGAGTGTTACACTGCAAACGGTGAAGACTACAGGGGTTTCCAGAACCAGACCAGCCTGTACGGTGGGAAACCCTGCCTCTTCTGGAATGAGACCTTTCAGCACCCTTACAACACCCTCAAGTACCCCAATGGAGAGGGGGGCTTGGGGAAACACAACTATTGCAGGTGAGTCCCACTTTATTTACAGCTCAGTGCTGCAGAATTGGAAAAATAAATCTGACACCTCAAAGGCAGGTTTGTTTGCCTCACGAGCGCATACTGAATGAAAAATAATTACCCTCTAAAGCAGAGGTCAATAATCTTGCCGACTTCTGACCCCACAATGCAAAGCAGGGCCAACTGTTTTCCAGGTTAAACTAAACCAGCTGCTCATCCGAAGCACCTTTCTTGTTCCCCCGACTCATCAAAGCACTTTGCACTGCAGACAATGTCCTTGATGCATCCAACCCTTCACAGGACGAATTAAGCACAGCAGGCTTCAAAGAGGAGGCATTATACTCATTTTCAGGCTTTGTACTGTCTGTCTGATACCTCTGTAGAGGCTTTGGATGATTATAGCTCAGAAAAACTCTTTACCTGTCTCAGGCTGATGTTTTTCAATAGCCTCATATCAGCTTCAGTCTAAAATACCTTATTTCAGCAACGTTTCCCCCGATCGTGCAAACTCATCTTTCTGATTTGTTTTGAACCTTGAATCTAAGCTGAAAATTTGGAAAAGAAAGTGAAAGAAAATTTGTTTTAACAAAGAAAACAGAAAGATGTTTCTGCCTCCATCACTGTTGCCATTTTCTCGTTGTCGTAACTTTTTGTTAAATCATCAGATGATAAATTAATTGATTTGATACACGACAAAACTGCTCAAATAATTTTCAAGGCATCAAAGAAATCTCTACCTCCAAATGTATAGCACTTATTTCATGACAGAGACAGGCATCATACATACAACTTAAGGGGGAAGTAACAAATTATATATTTTATATCAACCAAAAGTTAGAACCACTCGAAAATCTGTGTATCTCAGTGCGAGGAGTTCTCCAGTGGAACGATCTGGCTGAGTTGTTGTTTTGTTTGTTATTATTGTATTTTGTGGTGTTGTGTTTTGTAATGGTGCAGGGGGAGATTGGAGCCGTATGAGTGTTTGCGTTTCCATGCATTTTTTAAACATTGTTGCCACTTTGTTATGTGAGATGTATTGTGTGAGGGTCTGAAATAAATGTACTTACTTCCTTTCTAATTTTTAAAGTCACAAATGACAAAAGGTGGTCATTTATTTAGGACCTTAAGGCCTTGCACACATGTAGCCGGGTGTTTTCAAAGACTAATACCCCCCCTCATTCATTTTTGAAAATACTTTTATCCATACCTGATCATTTACTAAAGAAATTGTCCACACGTAATGGGGCAAATAAGTTGAGAAGTGCAGCTATAAACGTGCAAGATCCCTAGGTGTTATTCAAATGTGACACCTGTGACAGCCAATGAGAATTAATCCTCTTCACTCTGTCTCTTCAGCCAGAGATTTGAACATGGCGCCAGGTTTTGTTTGGATTGATAGAGAAGTTTACTCAATGTAATTAATATGATGCATCAGAAGAAATAAGCAAGCAAGAAGTGTTTGCATCACTGATAATTTAAGAAATGATGCATAATGTCCCATACATGTGAGGTTTAAGGCTTTTTTTAGGTCCTAGAATTGTTTCTAGGCACATACTATACATGAAACCATGAAACTTGAGTTTTCCAAAACTTCCCTTTAGCTGCAGTTTTCAGAAAATGTTGTTTTTAGTGGCGTAAAACTGTGGTTTTGTGTGAATGACAGGCCTAAACGTCTAAGAATATATGCTGTTTACCAGATACCTGACTATGTGTGGACATCGGCTAAATCTTACTGAAAACTTTAGAACAGGCTGAGTTTAAAAATCCCCAGCAGAAAGTAAATGAATAAATGAATACAAATGTATTATTTGTGATGTTTCTGTTCACCGAGAGCCTCCTCCACTGTTGCCATGTTTTTAGATAACACATTATATTCTATGGTCATTTGTTTTGAACTCTGATCTGACAAGTTTTAAAAGGGAAAACAAAAACTCCCAGCAACATAAAAATGGATCAGGATACTTACATTCTCCAGGAGCCTCCCCTACTGTTGCCAAGTATTGAAATTAAAAGATGATAAAATGTACTAAAACAGGAAAATCACCATCAGCAAAAATCAGAGCTGGGCAGATTTGTTCTCTAGGAGCTTCACCCACAGTTGCCACATTTCAAATGACAAATGATAAAATGTGAAAGGATCAATACCCCAGCAACGCTTGTAAAAAAAAAGAAAACACCTTTATTTTAGACATGTTTCACCTTGGCTAAAGATCAGATGCAGTGTCTCTGCTATCCTGGAGCCTCCTCCGCTGTCTTTAAAATAAAATTTTCAAAAACTTACCATTTGTTTTGGACCCTGATTTCAACCCAGGAATTTGTAAACAGGAAGAATAAGAAAAACCCCAAGTGAAAAAAAGATTAAAGGAAGATGGAGTCTCTTGCATTGTTGCCATGTTATGAAGGGACAAATTTTGCAATATGGTCATTTGTTTTGAAAATTCAGCTTAAAGCAGCTTGAGATCCTTGGGATTACTCCAAGACACATAACCACTTGATATTTTTCCATTTATGAATATGAAGATGAACAACACCCCCTCTTTAAACATCAGAAAAGCACCTGAAAGACATTTTACTCTTTTCCTCTTTTGTCTCAAGGCTCTGGTGCAGCTTGTCTCAGAAAACTTGCCTCAGGACATGAAGACATATGATCTCACCAGCACTTGGTGAACCGAACTAAATAATCCGGTGTTTCACAAGAAAAGAATCACATATGTGGGAAAACACTAAAAATTGATGAGGAATACCAGTTTCTAGACTGAAATATGTTTTTCTTTCATATTCTAGTAATCATTTCACGATCTCTGTGATTTATCGTGTGATTTTATAAATGTATTTCAACATTTTTGGAAAACTTTATGTTCTTAAGCCAAGATTCTGATGAGCAGATTGGTACCACTCTCATGTCTGTGTGTAATATGGAGATACTGTGAGAAGAGTAACTTATCCTTGCAGAAAGGTGTGGGACAGAGGTCTGTTCAAATGTAACAGAGCCCTTTATATTGTAAATAAATCAGACTCAATATATCTTGCTTTAACTCCGTCAGTTGCAGAGATCTTGTGTGTTTTTGACAGTTACAGTGATCTGATGTGAAAGTGCTTTGAGTGGCGCCTTTGAAGCTCATCTTTCCGAGACGTTCTGATGGTTGACGGTGTTTTGACGCTTGCTTTGAACTTTGCAGACAAAGCATTGGACTCTATTAATGATTTAAAACCAGGTTGCTGGTGTTTTGCAGAGGGTCTTAACTCGAGGGACCCGCTCAGACATTCAACCCTGAATATTTAATCCGTGGTACCTGAAGCGAGCGTGTAGTTGTCGCCCTGAAAGATGCAAACACGCTTGAGGAGTTTGTGTATCCAGATGTCCTCGCCTTATCCCTGGAATGTGAGAGGACACGGCGGCTTTAGGTGTCTGGAAAACCCTTTGTTTCAAGCAGGATCTTCTGTTTTTTTTTGCAGGATTGTCAAACTTGTGTATTTTCACAGAGCCAGCTTTGGCCTCTTCACCAATCCATAGGAAACAGAACCTTCCTCTCCTCTTCCTCCTCCTCCCTCTCCTCGTCAAGCCAAAGCCTCCGAAACATTTCCCTATGTCATGGTTGTAAACTCATAACGCAGAAATGCTTTGAAGTGGCACTGGGCTGATTTGTTTTTACTCGAACTGGATGGGAATCCAGAAGATTTACGAGGAGGATGCAGGCGGATGATGGAGAGAGGCTTTCCCCTTGCACTTTAGGAATGTCTTGTGTTCAACAAGCGGTTCAAAGTGGACGTCTCCAGTGTTTGGATTTGGCTGTTTTCTTGGCCGCAGATGCTGTTAGCAGCTTTCCAAACTCACTGACAGCTCGTAGCTTTGTCTCCGTCTGACAGAGGGATTCCTGTCGCTGGAGCCACTCTCGAGGCTCTCGTTGCACCCATCGCACAAAAGTGGCCACTTCATTGTGAAAAGATGAGGAATGGTATTTATGGCATGTCTACACGGGGTCACGTATTCGAGCATGTGTCCACCCGTGTGTGCACATTTTTTTGAACAAGCACATGCCCGCAGGAATAAGAAAGGGTTACCCCCTCTGTGAAGAAACGTGCACAGTGCTTGATTTGTTTGATCGCAGAAAGTTGACTCGCTGTGTTGAACAATTTGGATTGCAAATTTCTTATTTACATGATTTGCATCTTGAAATTCACATCCTGCCTCCCACGTTTTCTAACCGCCTCTACCTTTCCGTCTCCTCAGCTTGTCCGTCTTTCATCCCAGGCTTCAATTTTTGCAGGCTAAAACTTCACAATAGGAGGTAATTCTCAGACAAAAGGAGGAGGCAGCAGAGGGAGGGGTTTAAGAGGAGAGCCAGGGCAGTTTTGGCATGTCTGACCCCAAGGCGGGTTGTGGTTTTACGAGACGAGAGCCGAGGCCAGGACACAGGTGGATAATGCAGAGCTGGAAATCACTGCACGTCTTAACTTTACCACACGTCTTTAAGCACATATCAGATGATGAGACGCTAGAAGGAGAGGATTACACACTCGCTCCCCGTCCTGTCGCTTCAGTTTTTCCCGGTTGTGATTTAGTCCAGAGGGCACCAGAGTGGTGCTGCAGAAAGAGCCCTAACAGCCCCCACATTTCATCTTTATTGCCTGCTATAAAATACTCCAGTGAAAACAGGGGAAAAACTGGGCAGAGGGGAAATGTCACATTGTTCCCCTGCAAAAAAAAAGAAGCACAAAGCCTCAGGAAAAGGACAACAGCTCTCGTGTCTAAGCTGAGACTTAGAGGGACTCATTTTCTGTGTGAATATCACATAACAGAAGTCAGATCGGCTGCTCTCATTGTTTGATATTGAGGTTCATCTTTTAGCTGTGTCACTCTTAAAGAAGACACTTTTCACTTCTAAAACTTTTATGACTCTTCCAAATACTCGCATGTTATGAACTCCACACAAATCAATGCTCTGATTTATGTTTCCTTTATTGTTCCCTCCAATCGACTGTTCCTACAGGATGATATTAGACCCTCTCCCCTCCAGCGCATTAGCACGAGGGTGTGAAGTGCATGGCGGTTCAGTGGGTGGTTCAATAGCTTTGTGAGCCATTTCTGAGCTATTTATATGCAGGTGTGTATGTGCAGTGTACAATTTATGAGACTCTGCTACGGCCTGTAATGCTCTCCCCTAATGTAGATGAGATAATGGAAATGCCAGCGTGAATAGTGCTCCTCCACTTGATTGCAGTTGCATCTTCCTGATGTCAGGTGCAAATCTTGGATCAGGCAAACAGCAGGCGAGTGGTCGGCGGCTGGAAGGAGTGGATTACAATCCCACTGTGTAAGTGAGAGTGAGTCACTAGAATCACAACACGCTGCTTTTTCTTTTTAACTGTGCTTCAGGTTTTCCCCCAGAGGTTTTCAGACATCAGCTTTTAAATGTCAAGTCTTCAACGGTGAAAAAAAAGGATACTTGTGTGATGTTTTGTATTCCTTTTCAACATTAGTTTCTGAAATGGTTAGTGTTACTGAGCAAAGAATCTCCTGAAAAAACACACTTTCATGGTTTTATGCTATAACCAACAGTACAATGATTCCAACACTAATGCAGAGAAATCATTTACCACTAGTGATCAAAAACCTTAAAAGCTGCTGTGCACACTCTGAAATTATTGAAGCAAAAACTTGAAATCTTTACCTACATGACACCTTTCAGACACTACAGCCCTGAGTCTATGTCTAAAGAAAACAAAGATGATCGGTAACCTGGTAGGTAAGAAAAGTCAAATTAAGAAGTAAAAGGTAAAAAATAAATCAATGCAATATCACCTGCATAATATCTGATGATAACCATAAAAAGGATAAAATAAAATGAATAAAAGTGAAATGAAATGATATAGAATAAAATAAAAACACATAACAGAATAAAATTATATGTAATAAATTTTAATGAATGAAATTGAATTAATAGAAATAGTGTAAATTGATAAAAGGAAAATAAATAGATTTAAATTGATAAAAAGTAAAATAGAACGGGCTAAATTGTAATAAAATGAAATCAAAAGAAGTGCAAAAGATAAAATGAAAAAAATCTTTTGAATTAAATGAATTCAAATCTCTGAAACTTATTACAGTGGAAAATTTTTTTTTTTTAAATTACACAAGATAAAATGAAAAATAATTGAATAAAATTAATACATTCTGATGAAATAAGATGAATTAAAAAATTCAAGCTTAACCAAATTAGAATTAACCAAATGAAAAAAATAACAAGCTTAAATAAAATAAAGATAACATGAATTTAAATGAATTAGATTAAACAAAAAATCTGAATAAAATGAAGTTTATCTGAATGCAATGTAATGTTTTGAAAGAATATCAATTAACAACAGTTAAAAATAAAATGAATTAATTAAATAATATAAAATAACTGAAATGATTACAAGTCAATTAAAAATAATTGAAGTTAAAGAAGACAATTAGAATTAATTCAAATGTGTCTAAATTGTATTATTTCAAATAAAACAACATAAGAAAAGTTATATTTAGACATTTTTGATAAAAGTAATTGTGGTACTAATGCACTCCAAGGCTATTTCCTTAATTAAAATATATTAAAAGAAGACCATTTTTTTGTGTATAGCACCCAAAACTTTCTGAAAAATGTCTAAATGAGCAGCAAACCAACAGCAGACTGTAATTTGTTGTTTGTATCTTTCTCTCTCTTCATTCTGTGTCCAGCAGCTCCAGGCGGTTCTCAGCTGCGCTCTTCTCCAGACACACCCCCCCGTGCTGCAGAGCTGCTGACTGGTTCACCGGCTTAACTGTTAATATCAGTTAAAAGCTCCTCAGGGCGGTTTTAGAGAACAAAGCATTCTCTGGAAACGTTTAATTTCAACTCCTGTTCATTCTTGAGCTGATTGCTGAAGTAATAAGCGGTGCAAAAACAGCAAAACTGGAAGATGATTTCTGTTGTGGTGAACTGAATGCCCCCTAAAAATAAAGCAGTGACATGTTTTCCAGTTAGCATGACACAGGAATATTACAACCTCTGGTTTAGGTCAAGCAGGTCGTGAGAGAACAACAATAGACAGTAGACTATACATATCTCTCCGCACCCAACAATCCAATCTTTGTCAATACGTGCATTCATGCAGCACAGCAGCAGGCAGTAGTTTGCATGCTAAATCATCCAAGTCAATTAAAGAGTCTTCTCCCAGGCAGTAAATAGCCAGACTCTGATCTGTTCTTGACCTCAAATCCAAATCTCTGCAACCTCTCTGCACAACTTTTTCACCCGGCGTCTCTCCTCTCTCTCTCTTTCTGTCACTAATTCTGCAAAATGAAGAGACGCTTTCAACATTTTTTGTTCTCATTTAACGAAAGTTCCTCTAAAACCTGAGTGAGCTCATAAAAACACCTAGCAGCATGTTATTTCCACATACTTTGATGTGATTATTTTAGCATTTTATGTGACGTTTCACAGTGCCAGGGATTTTTAAGATGTTCGTAAATTTCCCGATTAAGGTACATGGAAAAATGGTTATTACAGGAACCTTTTGAACAGCAGCCAGCCCCAAGCAGCTGTTTTTCCCCACACTCAGATGTAAGCTGCTCCTGCCTTCCATAGCAGGACCGGAGAGCCTGTGAGGCACAAACCCAACGTGGCTATAATTGGCTCTGTACCCAAGTGTGCGGCTCACTGCGAGCGAAATGAGTCAATCAGCGTAATTGTGCCAATTAAGTGTCCAAACATCTTCTGTGATCTACCTCTGGGTATGGGAGTGTTTCAACAAGCTCCTCTGCTCAGAGGCATGGCTGACGCACACCGAGGTGAATGCAACCGTCACTACAAACAAACCTGAGCGCACACACACACACACACACACACTCACTCACTCACTCACGTATCCACTCACACCAGCAGGAACTTTTTATCTCCACGAGGATTGAAGTTTTTCTCCGTGCTGCCGGGTTAAACAAATGGATTTCCATCCATCGAAGTCTGCGCTTATCTGCTCCATGGCACCTGAGCTAATCTGACACTGTCTGCTTTTCAACTTCTGCCTCCCCTTTTACACACACACAGTAACGGAAACACACACTTGCACCTCAGGGCAGGATTGATTATGTTTCTCTGTCATGCAGCTGGCCTGTTCACCTCAGCTCTGTGGATGATGTTCCCATGCTTCTGTTAAAAGGGTGTGTGCAGGTGCTCGTGTGCAAACGTGTGCGTTTCTCTGTGTGAGTGTGTGTGTTAAAAAGAGGGAGATGAAACACTATTCGGGGACCCGAGCTTTTGCAGAGAGGTTAGAAAGGGACACAGCGTCATTTACTGATCAAAGCTGCTGGCAGGCCAGACATGTGATGGGTGTTCCTCTGAGGATATTTAGTTAATGATGATGGTTGTAATTCACGTCTGCCTCCTGAGGGGGCGATTAAAAAAGGCAGTAAATTACAAAAGTGGCTAAAGACGGCTTCTTGGGAGTCTTATTTCAAATAGGGGCCATTAGGCTTTGACACGCATGAACAGGAGAAGAGAAGAGAGAGAGGGAGAAAAGGTATATAACCCACTTTTTTTGATGTTTGGACTTGGTTTGTGCTCTTTCCGTTTCTGCTGTAGCCTCAGGCTAAACAAACAGGTGTTTTCTTTCAACCTGGGTGGAGCTACAAACATATCTGGGCTTATGATGCAGTTTTGCAATTTTCTGGAAAACAAGGCTTCCTGTTTTGCCGTCGTGGGAAAGTTTCAGGTTAAAAAAAGTCCTGTTTTTTTTTGTTTGTTTGTTTTTTTCAATCAATCAAATTAAATCAACTTTATTTATCCATTCGGAACTTCATTTGCAGAGAAATGCCAGTGCAAAGACAAACTAAACACAGCACATGTTCATACACAGATAAATAAGCAATAAAAATGTATCCACATGAAGCCTTTCTTTACACTTTACTGCTGCAGACAGGAAAAGACGGATTAAAAAATCACAGAGGGATAACTGTTTGCCAGTTACTGAGAGAGAAAAGCTTTCAGGCGATTAAACTTCAGTTCAACCCCCCCTGAAAAGTCTTCACAGGTATGTCTTTGTCAACTCTTCATCCTGAGAGTGAAAAGAGAGGAGGAAACTCTGGATATTGTTTTTGATAGGAGAAGAAAAGAAATGGAAACGCCCTTCACAACTTTGCTCACAAAAGGTGAAACGGGATAGTGCAGCGCCTCGGGGGTTTGTCGTGATGTTACAATAAGGTGTGTCAAAAAAAAACCAAGAGAAAAGGTCTCCAGCAATTACAGTCAGCGCTGAAAAAAAACCCCAGCAGGCTTTTTTTGGAGTTGAAAAGGTGTTTTTTAAACTGAAACAGAGCTCAAACGACACATAAGTGAGCTTCAGCCTCACGCTTGCTGCTCTTTTTTCTAATTTTCAGGAGTTCAGGAGTTAGAAGTCATAAATCACAAAGTCGCATGATCACCCCGGAGATACGGAGCCAGCACAAAGCTTTTAGGTATTCCCGTCTTCAATCCCACCTCTCATGGCTTTTGTAAGTGAAGCTGAAAAGCTGAAGCACCGAGGGGCCTGTCTGTCGTATTATGATGGGTTCAAAGTGGCTTGATGAGGTTCAAAAGAGGCCGCGGTCTCAGACAAAAGCTCTTCCCCATCACCCATCCATTTTTCAGGGTTGTGTCTGGTCCCAGACAAAGAGTCCCCCCCTCCCTCTCCATGACCTCCACCCTTCAAAGAACCATTGGTCTGTCCCTTGACTGACATGCATGGTCAATCCTCCAGAGAGCGGAGGAAGAGCTCAAACCGCGAGCGCTAAAGGGAGCTGCTGGGATGACTGACATCACCCAGATAATCTCCCTCTGAGACATCATCGAGTTGTCAGTCCCCGGCACGAGGTTTCCACTTGATAGTCTGTCACTGAGTTGTTTTTTTGGCTTCATTGCTCTGCCCCAAATCTCTTCCTCCCCTACCCCTCGTCCTTTTTCACCCTTCATCACATCCCCAGTATTCTCCAGTCCTGCTTGAACAGTAGTGAGAAAGTCCCCATTACAGCCGCTTGGTGAGATTTTGCTCTCATTTCCTGTTGTCTTTCTAGTCGTAAACTAAACAAGCAAAGGCGAGAAACATCCCCTGCCACTGATGAGGGGTGAAGCTTTGGTACATGGCTACTACCAAGATGCTTTAAAGCTCCTCTATCTAGATGTAAACGACCACAGATGACATCTTTTCGTGCAGTTTATCAATTTTGTGATGTAGTAAATTAAGATAATGCTTGCAGTCTGTCCAGTTAAACTACTAAATCAGGGGTGTCCAGGCTTTTTTCAAAGAAAGCCACATTTGATTTCGTGAAAATGACGTAGGACCAGAAGCTCCTACTGACAGTTATTTAAAGTGAAAGTAACTTCTTAATTCATTACGGTGTTATGACGTCAAACCTCACCTGTTCCTCAGGTGTCTCTTGAAAAATGGTCAGTTTTCTGCAGTGTTACATGCTGTGTAAACATCAGCAAACTCTGCTTCAGACTGTGGAAAATGTTCTCCTTTAGGGGGCAATATGGAGAAAATGTCAGGATGTTTTATGGCAGGATTAGGATCTGGATTTTATCAGGATTGTTTTTCATATTCTGTCTTTTTTTGACCTGTAAACAACATTTTCAACCCCAAATATTTCGTATCCTGCATAATTATCAAATTGTCTGGACCATCTCGTAACTTAAATCTCGTCTTGTGCCCTCTAATTTGTTCTTAAACCTCTAACATTTTCACCTCATGATATATTTAAAGACGTCAGCTGTAAGAGTTGTTGAGTTTCTGCAGAGTGTACAGAGCTTTAGCGTCACACAAGTAGCCTATGCACAATCCAAATGTTGTTTAGTGAGAAACTGTTAAGTTTGTTTTTTGTGTGCATGTGACAGATAATGTAAAAGCACGCATAATTTAGGACATAATTCATTTCAGAGCCATAATGAATACTTTGTAAGATGAAAGCGAGGGGCTGTATGGAAATGGATTACAGGCCACAGTTGGCCGCTGGGCTTCACTTTGGACAGGCCTGCATTAGAGCAATTAGTGACAAGCACAGGCGTGTGGAGTGGTGGCTGGTGATGCTAGCTCTGCTAATGTTAGCCACTGACTGCAGGTTGAGATCCAGAGTACAGCTGAATCAAATAAACACTTTGCTTTGTTCATTGAGTGTTTCTGAAAAGCTTTGATATAGATCCACCGAAGCACTCCTCATATTTCAGAAACAAAGTTAAGCAGGGCTTTGAACTGGTTTGTGGAACGAAAATGAAAACCAGAAACTTTCGCCATTTTTCCAGGAATTAAAACAAAACCAGAAACTTTAAAATGTTCTATGTTCCGGAGCAGAAACAGAACATTAAAACAATAGAAACCGGTAGAAACTAGTTAAAACCAGTATGTTTTTGGTTTGTGAAATGTCTGTCATGTTGGCCGCGTAGACCAAACACATCCACAGCCACCATGCAGAGTGCTTCACTGATAAATATTTTCAAACTTCCATTCTCTGGACAAAAGTTGGGCAGCGTTCCCAAAATGTAAACAGGAGGCAGAGGAAATTTCAGTCAAGCTGGTGAGAGTTGCTGAAGTTGGCTGGGATACGGTGTAGATTATTCAGTCTTGCTTCTTGCTAAATCTGCCAGTAAATGCACACTCTATTGCAGTGTTTTACACTCTATTCTGATACGTAGATCAATCAAAAGATCTGCCCTCCAGGTCAGTGGCAAATTGACCTTAATGTCAACCCCTGATGGTGCACAGGCCTGGTGAATTGTGGTGTTTGTTGACAAATAACAGCCTATTAGAAGGAGCTTATGTTACACCAACTAACAATGGCTGACGTGGATGAAATTTTTTGGTTCTATTTGGTTCGAGGATGTAAATTTTGAGGTGGTATCCAAAACCGAAAAATTTTCAATACTGTTTCTCTTTGAAATGAACCGATTTGGAAAAAAAATCTGGTTCAAAGCCCTGAAATTATGATAAGTTATGCATCCAACTTTTTCTGGTTTACTTCTTCAGGAATCCTGACGGGGACGTTCAGCCCTGGTGCTACATCGCCGATCATGAAGACGGGATCTACTGGAGATACTGCGACATCCCAACATGCCAGAGTAAGAGATCCCTTTCACTCCTCTTGAAACTTCTACTCTCACGCACTCTCCCTCTCTCTGACTTTCTCTCTGACTTTCTCTCTCTCTCTCTCTGCCCTTCCATGCCCTTGAGGGCAAATCATGAGCTCTGGGACCGACCATTTTTTACCGCTCTGCTCATCTGCTCGCCTGCTATGAATAGCTTTTATAGAATGTATGGCTCGTAAACAGCTATTATCATCTAAAATATGCCTCTAATTGCCTCCCGTCACCCCTCCCCCTGCCAGTCTGGGCCTGCCCTTACTTTAATACAAGCTGTCAATCACTGCCTCTGTGTGTGTGAGTGTGAGTGTGTGTGTGTGTGTGTGTGTGTGTGTGTGTGTTCCTGTGTGAGAGTTCATAAGTTTCCCCTATGGCTTTGCAGCTTGTTTTGACGTGTTTTTTTTTTCAGTGAGTGATTTTGTGCGTGAACCTGTTTGTGGATGTTTCTGTATGTTTTTGCCCCCTCATGAGTGTTTGTGTCCTGCGTGGATGTGTGTGATGAGTTGTTTGTAACGGTAGATGTTATGCTTCTGTGTGTCTTCTCTACTGGTTTGGCACACATTTACAAAGAGGTGCCTGTCTTTAATCCCATTACTTTCATTCTCTCCACCTTTTTAATCGCTGCTGTTGACAACTGACTCGGGTGGATCAGCCTACGTGTGTTTTTTTTAATGCCAGAGATCTGAAATCCTGCAGAGGAGGTTCAGATACAGAGATTTACTGAAGGCATGTTGTTTTAAGTCGCTGTCTCTCATGCCTATAATCCTAATATTACCCATTTAAACAGTTCCCAGCTTGTGTTCCTCTCTCTTCAAAGCTTATCAGCTCTGAAGCGTCAGTCTGGTGACGGAACATCATGGAAAGCTTAAATAAACACTTCTACTGTTATCAGACTTCACTTTTTTGCTATTTTTCCTGAAGTAAACATTCTTCTCCTTCTTTACCTGTCCTTTATCCATATTTCAAACCATTTACTTTAATCTCCACCTCACAATCTCTCTCATTTTACACATTCTGAAAGTCTGTGATAATCCTTGCAACATAAATCCAACTCTAAAAACCCAAACAACAAAAGTCCCTGTTGGAATTATCTTGAAAACCTACTTGCAGCAAACACATATGCTGGTCTTTGCTTATAAAATACCAAATAATGCAGGACCTGAGGTGAAAAGGTTCAGTATTTGATCTCAGTTATCGTAAAGGCTTTATATGGACTATCCATTTGTCGTTGATAGAAATGATACCTCTCCCAGAATTGGTAGGAATTTCCAATATTCCAGAGTTAAAATTCCCATTTAGATTTCAAGATGTTTTCCACCCCCTTTTCAACCCAAGATGTGCACGACATCCCTTTATTTCGGAAGAAAATGGCTCAAATCAATCTTTTTAAAGTGAAACAAGCTGCAAATTTCAAAACAGAGCAAATTTGTACAATTTTTTCAGTCAACAATCTTGCAACAAGTGAGAAGCAATCTGCAAAAAAAGAAAAAAAAATGGCAAAAACAGAATATGCTAGAATACAGAAATAGAAAAACACATGCATAAGCAATATAACAATAAAAGTGCTCCAGGCCTGAGGATGGTGCTGGTGGGAACTGTTTGGGTGATGTGAATACTTTTTTTTACTCATCAGTTATTCTTCATTCAACCTCAAACGTGGTGTAACATAAGAACAAGGAGTTAACACTCACTACATTCAAACATAGTGCTACTAAATCAAGTCACTGAAATGCTATCATAACTGACTTTGCTTTTGCACTCTCGTCAGTGAAGCCCAGAGAACTTCAAGTGTTACTGTTTCCTGTGTTTTTATGTTTCTGGATTTTCACTTGTTCTGGATCATTTGATTGGTTGACCTGTTTCTGCTGAACAATCTTCAAAACCATAGGGAGTCCATACTTATATTTTCTGCAAGAATTGTGACTTCTGTCAGTTAAATGGAAGACATACTGCCTTATCTGTAAGAGACCTTTAAAATTTCAGCAACTAGAAAGTCCCTTATCATAGTTTTAAAAAGCAGGGAATAACTGCACACATATATAAACATATAGTTAGACCATTGGTTCAGGAGCATCTGCTGCTGGACGCTGTTTGTTAATCGTGCGCCAAATTGTATAAGTACAGGGACAGGCTTAAACAGGCAGAGCTTGGACTGTCAGACTTTGTTTTTTGCATTTTTTTGCCTTAAAGAACCATCAAACCCCTCAAGCCATCTCCCCATTATCCCACCTAAGTGGCGTGCGTGACTGAAGGCTGCTCTCTGAATGAACCACGACCCATTAACCCATCTGACCCATCTGCAGCCTCTTTGCAGCACAGCCTGTGTGTATCCATGTCTTTATTTGTCCTTGGTGTCTATGTGTGGTTGTGTGGGAGCTTGTGGGTCTGACCTCTTTCAGACAACTGTCCTTAGCTTAGTGTTTCTAGGCCGACATCCAAAACCTTTGTGATTTGTGGGGGAAGAAGAGAGCAGCCCAAACATCTCTGCTTGGAGCTCGCTTATCATAGGGGAAATCAGGCTATCTTTTGTCCCTGATGGGTTTGCCATGTACTCGTTGAGCTGAAGATAGAGTACTTTCAGCGTGTAACTCATCCCTGCAACATGATGAACCTGATTTTCTAACGGCTTGGAGCTTCGCCCATATCGAATGCTGTCTTACATGAACGTTTTCTTTCTGTTTTGGCATTTAAAGTTATGCTGAGCCATATAATGTAAGTAAAGGAGGAGAGGTTTGCTGTGAGCCAAGCATCCAGTGTCATGAAAACAAGCCTGTTCAGTGGAGACTGTTTTCTCCCTGCAGGGGTACCAGGGAGCTCTCAGACACGAATGCTCCGTCTCAGCTATTGTGAAACCAGGATCGCCACGTGGTGCCTCACCTTCTGGCGGTGCCTGCTCTTAATCTGCTGTATTTGAAAGCATCAGCTGCCAAGTGAGAGCACACTGATGCTCTCACTGTGTCGCTGTTCATAACAAAAGAGTGAAGACATGCTGTTGTGCCAGAGCGGGCACAACAGAGGTCTTTGTTTTCATTTTGTCTGGCTTTTGTTTTGTCTGCGCCTTCATTTCGTCTGCCGTGTTTGCTTTGTTAGATGGTTTGGTGTTAGTCTTAGAGGTACCTGGAGCTTTCCAGTGGTCCGCCTATTATCCAGCTGGGTGCTCTGTCATCTTGGGTCATGCCACCCGAGTGTGAGGGTGACACACCCTGCAGGAGCACACACTGCCAGGCAGGTCACATGAGGCCAGAGGTGGATTATAGTGTCGGTCACGCCATTTGTTGATCGTAGTAATCCGTCATGGCAGCAATTATCATGTGGTGGAAGAATCTAAACATTTCAAAAAGGGCTCAAGACTGCTGTACGAGTGGACATTTCCACCATGTGTCATAGCGGATGCCGGTTTTTCAGGCCCTTCTCATTCTCAGGCCACGAAAATGCTCGGCCAAACATAACCATGTCAGAAATGTGATTTACTGTCTGCCTTTCTGTGAAATAGAGCCTCGCTCTGCTGGAAACGTACATTTCTAGAATCCCAATGTCGTCGCCCTCATCAGATTAAGTTGACACACTGAAAGTAAATGTTAGGGAATAACCAGGGGCTCTGTAACGCAACGTGAAGTTCAGTTTTCTGCATACGGAAGGTCGGTCAGTTCAATACTGATTTCATTTCATCAAGCCTGAGCGCGTAGGGCGGCACAGACTTAATGTTGTCTGACTGAGCAATGTTGATTCTAATGAGGAGTGAGGAAAACACCAGTGGAGCCTCTGGCCAAACAAGTAGGTTCAGCAGATAGAGATGAGAGTTGACAGCTCAATCCATTATTAAGGGACTAAAGTCTTTAAAAAGTTCAGATGTAACCTTGGAGGTCTCAGAAATCTGTTTTTCTGGTCCAGCTATTCATTCTCATTACTGATTTATGGAAATTGAACACATTTAAAGATCCCAGTTTATTCAAGTATGGATAGAAAACTTTGGTCACAACAGTTGGAGTAAACGTAGCAGACCTATACGTCTCAAATGATTGTAATCTGGTTTATTTGACTGTGTAAATAATGTCTCTGCTTCCTGTTTCATAAAGTTCCACACTGTCAGGACATTTTGTTTTGGTTTGGCTCCTTTAAACTGACATGCATTTGCATGACGACATGCCTCGGCTGAATATGACTGACACAGATTGAAGCTGTCAGGGTGAAGTTCTCGAGCGTTTGCCAAGACAAAGAAACTTTGATCTGCGTGTCTGAGAGTTCATCACCCAGCAGCTTATAACCAGGAAAAACTTGTTGTGTGACTGTGATCCCCTACAGCAAAGATACTGTTGTAGCTGTGCAGTTTAGGAAAATAGTGGATGAGTTTTTCAGTTCAGAGTGGTGAGTGATCTGACGTTAAACATGGGAGTAGAAGTCGTGAACGAGCCTCTCAAGATTGTTTAAACACATAAGGTAAGCCTAGTGGTGAGTGTCACGCAGTAATGTTGTACTCGAAACTCCTTGAGATCACATTTTGTAGGACTTTGTCTCCTCACAGACTCAAGAGCAGTTTTACTTGGTCTTGTCTCTGTCTCGGACTGGCCAGACTTGGGATTTTCCATCATGACGGGTCAAGACTAGGGCTAATCTGCTGTTCTTCAACTTCATCAATGGGATTACAATTTAATGATAATTTAATATTCTGTTGAACAAAACGAAATGCTTTATAGTTTGCAAGAATTTAGTTGAACTAGTTGGTTAAGATTTAAGAATTTTGGATGTTGTGTGTTGAAAGACTTGCAGACACCTTGATTTTGTCTCCCAAATGTCTTCAAAAGAAAACTTGATTGAAGAAAGAAACTTGTCATGGTTTTAAAAATTGATTAATATGTTCTTGGTCTTGACTTTATCTCAACTCTCAAAAGTCTTGGTCTTGTCTTGGTATCAAATAGTGTGGTCTTCACTCCTGTCACCTGCAAAAAAGCTAAAATCTCAGTTTTTAGGAATACTATATAATATTTCTGATTACACCTTTTACTGGAAAATCATGAACTATTTGAAATAATGAATGTAATTTAAGTAACATCACCTTATTTATCCAAGGACAATGAAGCCCAACAATGGTGGGCATCACATTGGAAACAGTGACTTGACCAGACTTTGAGTCAGCTATCAACTAACTCTGAGCTTTTACATTATCTCTTAAGATGAGTTATGAAAAAGTATCACCTGTAAAGTATACAATCAAAGAAATGATACATATAGGCCAAAACTGATTTACTTTGCTGGGAAAACGCTGTTTCACCATCACACCTAATGGGCGTTCCCTTTGCTTTTGGATTCAGCCTCAAGTAGACATTTGAGGAACTGCAGCCTCTTTGCACCCCTACATTGGTGTCATAGCTCGAAATCAGAGCTCTTGAAAAGAGAACAAATATTGATGATTTAACTCTACAGTAGGAAACAATGTTTGCTCAAATATTTCCCTCATTGTACACAGAAAGCACAAGCAAGAAAGCTGCAACAAGTCTTTCCAGTGACTCTGAGTGTATTTGGCAAGATCTTCCCATACTTACACAGAAACATAAAAAAGCAAGATCAGTTAGGAACTCTAATGGTTGTAGCTTTTTGCAGAGATTTCCAGTCTTGGTGGATGGCTGTTCATGTGTTCAGAGTTGGTTCCTTGTGAGGTTTCCGCCTGTTTAAAGGAAGATTTTTCATTCTGTTGTTGCCAATTGCTTAGTCATCATGGATCAGTGTTTGAAACAGTGTAACAAAGAGTTCATTCAAGACAAGGCAGCAGCATCTGGTGCATTCAAATGAAGCCAATGAAAAGTGAAAAGTAAACAAGCAAATACCCCTGCAGTTCCTCAAGTGTCCACAAGAGGTTGGTTCCATAAAGCTACACTGGAATCAAACTTCACTGTCTGGTTTCTTTACTGTATTTGTCGCTGTTTGCCTGGAAGCTGCGCTAAGACCTATTAGAGCCCAAAACAACAACCTAGAATGTAATAGAAAATATAATTAAACCCAAAATGTCATTACTGTAACTTCATTTTCAAGTTTTGGGAGATTCCTCACTCATAAAAACTGGTCAACTGACACTAATATATTTGCATAAGCTGCTTTTTTATGGCATGAACTTTGCTTGCTCTTTCCTCATGTCATTTATCATGATGTCTTGATGAACTTTCAGCCTGTTTTCAGTTATGTACTGAATGAAGCGAATGCAACTGTATTCAGCACATCTGCCCAAGGCAAATTTCCTAACTGAACATGTAATTTCATTTCTCATTTAAATAAACACACAGCCTGTCATTCAGACTTAAAAATATATATATCTGGAACAAGTGTGTGATACTGCATGTATGTAGTATTTCTTACTCTGGAATCTGCTCATTATACATACAACAAGGTTTCCATAAACTGATTTGCACAAGGCATCTTTGTTTTTAAACTACATATTTAACTGACTTATATCAAAGTATTAACATTTATGACATAACTATCTCCCGTATGGTTAGTCTTACTCATTTCTTTTATTGGAACAATGGAGGAAATGTTTGATTGAGCTCGTCTGTCAACACAAAACAAAAGGCCCTGCACAGGAAGCGTCATGTCCACCTGCCAAGCTAAGCAGCCACACCTCTAGGACAATAAAGCAAAGTGAATGAGTGTTTGACATCTCATTTGATGACTTAATGTCGACAAAAATATGCAGAGTCTTCATTATGAGTGATTTATAAGACTGCCAAATGAAAGTAGATGTGAGTATACGGTAAGTCTCGAATGAAAGACTTTGAGTTCCTGTTTCTAAAGTTTCTCTTTTTAATGTTTTGAATCGTTTTTACCCCCTGGGCCTCAGTTGCTGTCAATGCCTGTCTTTCTGTTCAGATATCTGCTGTAGCATTTACAGTTTCTAAGAATGTAAAAAAGGACTCTTTGTAATTTTCCTACTGGAATGAAAGCTGAAAATCTGACCACAAAGAGAGCCTGCAGTTAAAGAAAGGAGTCAGGGTTTATTTTGCCTGCATCACTGTACTCCAGTGATATTTGGTCATTTGAGACTTTCTAATATAAAGTTTAATACATTAAGTTTCATATCAGCACATTTATGGGACACATGGTCTCCATAACGCCTTTTGCAACCATCTGATATTTCCTGTTACTCCAGCGGCTTAAAATTTTTGTTGCTCATCCATCCATGCTCATGCGTTGGATCAGCCAGGCTGTGTGTCAAGTCCCATATAAATAAAGTTGATTTGATCTGATTTGATCCAGTGAAATATCTCAGCAAACAAGAAAAAAAATCTGAAACATCAAAAAATGCTGCTCATGAGACACACATTCAGTATGCAGCTCTGGTTTTTTATGCTCATATTTCCCTGAAGATTACTTCTTTTAACCCTTCACCTGCTGAGACTTAAAATGGTCTGGATATATTTTGTTATTATGTCTATAAAATAGTCAAATAATATTTTCTCTGAGTGCCTCGGCCCCTTTTCCAGTGGTATATAAACTTGAGTTTGTAACATCAAGTAAATAATTAATGCACATGGCATGGAAGTACTAACAGTGTAAAGGAAGAAAAACCCCAAATGAAATGATTTTTTTAGGAGTTTAGTGAGACAAAACAATATGATTAATGACAAGTTTTACTTGGGCAGAAAATTGAGAAATTAAAGCCATGAAGTATATTTTTTTTCAATATTTCTAGTGCTTTGCAGGGCTACAATTCATGCTTGTGTTTACTGTAATGAACTTTCTATATCACCAGAAAATGTACGTTTTTAGGTACCCAATGCCATTTACATTTTTCTGGTTTAATGAACAAGGACAATGTAATGGCAATAAAAGTTTAGTCACGGTAAATATGGTGTCATTAGTTAAGGGTTGGTGTTTCTGATTTTTTTACGGTTAACATCGAGTCCAAAAGCTGTTTGTTTGTCTTTGATTTATCAAATACGTTAAACCATAGACATAAAGTCACCATAACTTGAGTTTGTCAGTCTTTGCCAACCTGTAGATAACACTACAAGCATGATGTAATAAATCATATGACTTATTTCTGTCACCTGCTGTTAAAGGAGGAAAAAAAGTATCAGATCCAAAGCCTTAGACTCAAATAATTTTTTTTCCTTTAGCTGCTATTAAATTATCATATTGGAAAGTGATCAAAACAAAATAAATACTGTGCAGAAATGTCTATAACAGGTTCCCAATCTTCAAAAACACCCTCAAAAGGATACATAAGAAGTTGTGTCCTCCTTCAATCTTTTTTTTTGTCTTTTGTTTTGCATGACCACTCTACATCGTCTCACTTAATACCAGGCCAGCAACTAATAGTGTAAACTTGGACAAACAATGATTTTGAGATATTTGGTAGATTAAAAATAAGTCATTAATGTAGCTGAAAAATAACCCTTTAGATCAAACAGTTGTTTGTGATTCTATAGTAGTGGTACATTCAACACATAATGACATTTTTATTCACTTTTAAGTTTTAATGTTTCACTTTACTACTTTTCTAGTGTTCACCACATTGAGTTTGATGTTTTCTTTGGATTAGAGTCAAATCATGCTGATGCTAAAAGCTGCACCTTTCACTGCCAAAGCTTGGTCTGTTTGCTTTTATTTGATCATCTGTTCTTTCACTCTCTCATGTTTCAGCACTGTTTTCCATCTCTAATCTTTTTTTCCTCTACTGGTGACTGTAGTGCTCCAAATAAAGTGAAAGTGACATGAGAAATATCCTCCACATTGTCTTGAAAAGTTATGTAAAAAGTGAATGTTTTTGCCACATTGAGAACAGGAAGAGGTGAGATAATTATTATATTAATGCAATGGATTGTTCTGATAGGAGTGTGCTCAGGTTGTTCTTGATATTCAGAAATAAATACCATTGTTTCAGGGTTTTAAACAATTAGAACCAAGTATCTAACACGGTCAGGTAATAAGTAAGAATGGCAGGTAAAGTGGCAGAGTGAGTCTAAATCAGTTTTTAGAGCTGTACCTAAAAGAAAACAGAAGACTAGTGCTGATGTTGAGAAAAAAAAGGAATCTCTTGAGGTTTTTATGATCGCCCAGAGACAGCAAGACAGACAGTGGAAAGACAAGAATAAGAGCTCCTCGAACATGTCAGTCCTGCCTCATGGCGTTTTTTGTCACCTATACAGAAAAGCTTTCAGGTTCTATCACCTATAATTTCCTCACTCCTTAGTCTTTTTTTTTTTTTTTTTGCTGAGGCTGAATGTGTCCTCTGGATGAGCTCGTAACAGCTACAGAAACAACCAGCCCCTCCTGCCCAGCAAACTGCAGCAGAATCAAGCATCACTGAGAGGAAGAGGGTGTGTGTTCGTGTCTAAGTGTGTGTGTAACGTCTCGACTTGTGACAGCGTAAAAAAAAAAAGCAGTCAGATTTAAAGCTTCAAAGTGTGGACATATTTTTGCAGTGAGCTCACTTTGGCCTCTTCCTGACCTCTTTATGAGGCTCCTGTTGGTTAAATCTGCAATAATTGAGGTTTGAGTGAGGTCAGCGCAGACTCTTAAAAGCTGGAGAGGAAACAATTCAGTAGATGCATTTTCGAAGTCTGACCTAAATGTTCCCTTTGTGTGTTTAAGGCTTATGAATAATCTAAAAGAAATTTCCATTTAAGCTTCGTGATTTGGGATTTTTTGATCTACCCAGTGGATTTTTTTCTTCAATCTTTTTAGTCAGTAATTAGTGATTCTAATGTGACTGGAATAGATTTGTGTGCATTAAATCAACTTAATTCTTGAGGCATGAAATGCTGGTCAAATGTTGTCTAAGCTGATGTGCAGCTCTGGTAATAGCTACTGCTAATGCTATAATCCTCTACAACCTGGATGGAAACAAGCACAGGTGACAGATTGCATATTTTAGAATGGGAAAATTTTAGTGTTGTAATTCAGAAGATAAAGATAAAAAGGTTGATATCAATGTGTCTAGTCAAACTGGTGCTAACTCTGCTATTGTTAGCCAAACGCAGCAAACCAATTTGTCATTGCAGCCTCTGAAATATTTAGCTATTTAAATAAAGTTGGACATTTTCTGAATGTTTTCAGACTTTAGTTGGCTAGATTTTAGATTCACCTCAAATTTCCATTACCATGAAATAGTCGCTTCCAAACATTGCCAAATTAGAGGCATTTTTCTGTTTTCATGCCAATGTTAATCCTTTTTTTTTACAATATGAACTTAGATATTAGATCTCTGTAAAACATGAATGAAACCTTTTTTTTTTTTTACCTCACTTGTAATAAACACAAGAGACAGAAAGATCCAGATCAGGCCCAACAAAAACATCACAAGACTTCATTCCCCAACTGTCTCTGTCTCAGATCTTTCTCTCCACAGGTGAGTTGTGCTGATGGTGCCGTGAATAAAAGTGAGATACAAATCAAAACTTCTTGCTTGTGAACATATAGGATAAGAGGTTTGCCAATTTTCCTCTATGAAAAGATCTACAGTGTTATAAGTAAGAGCTGCTGGCCAGATTAAGCTTTTTGGGCCTGAGCGCCCGAGGCTGGCAGATTCAAAAATTACCTGCCAAGATAATTTCAACCCAAAATTTATAATTATGCATTTTTCATAGAGATATGCCAACCCTCCTCTTAATATAGCAGTTACATGTATAGAAATACCACTGTGATGTGGAAGTAGATTTAGGGTTTAATCTAAAATTGGACACATTGGAGGTTTTATGCTTCGAGGGCTGAAGTTACATTTCTGCTACATTAGACACGTCAACTATTCACACACCAGAGAAATATGAGAGTGTGAATCAGCGGCCATTATGGTTTTGAATAATGGAAAGAAACCTATAAGTCTGAGGGGAGAGATTTATTTCAAGGTGTAGAGGTGATAAATCTGAATGTTTGTGGCGCAGACATCTGTCAGTCCGTCGTTTCCCCTTTCACCTGGATGAGACCCGTGGAGCTTTGAACACACTCTTTGTTCTCTAACCCCGGCCTCTCACCTCTCCTAAGCCCCGCCCACACCTTCCCTCAGGGGAAATACCTGCCTGCAGCGCTAGCAGGAATCCCTCGGACAGAAACTTGAAAGTACAGCCTCAGAAAAAACAAACCAGGGGGACATCAGGTAGATTTAATCTCTCTGCCTCTCTTTGTGGCTCCTTCCCTCTCTCAGTATGGCTGAGGTTAAATCAGCGAGGGCCATTAGGGAATTAAAGGTATCGATTACGAGGAGACCTGGTTGTGTAGGCTGTTTGCTAATGAGTACAAGCAGAGGGCTTTTGTTTAGGGCTTGTCTGGAGAACGAGGAGGAGATGAATAGCAATGGGAACTATTTAGCTCTTAAGAATGAAGGCTCAGAGCCAAATGTAGATCAACATTGATCTATACAGGTACAATAAACGTGGTTTTATTGCTGGATATCATTCAACAGTTAGTGCAATTAAAGCCTTTCCAGTTTTGAACAAATGTTAGCAGAAGCTATTAGGAGAGTTGGTATGATTTATGACAGGGCAAAAACAACATTACAGAGTGAAGCTCTTGGCTCTCAGAGACAGCTGAATGTTAATGTCATTTTACCGTCCTCGTAATGACCTGCTTATAAAAATGCATGAGAGCTAGTCAACTACTGTCAGCTCTTCAACAAGCACGAGGTGTGACTTATCTTGTCTTTTCAACAAAGACAGAATTTGAGACAAAAATGGGACCACAATCGGCAACATTGAAAAATGCTGAGTCATACTACTAGCTACTGGCTTACAGCTCTGCTAGCTGTTAATATAGCAAACTCACAATCTTTTAAACCAACAAACATAAGTTTTTATTTCTCTTTGCCTCCAAACTCTACACGCCAATTATTGTGTTCATTAACAACCCTTGGTGCCAGCTTGTTACCAAAACAAGCTGGCACCAAGGGACTCCAACTCTTTTACACCAATGACGGTAAATGACTGAAAACATGAGATTAAAACACCATTCAGTGCACTTTCAAAGAACAGATTAGTCATCATACTAACACGCTCACACTACCAAGGAACCACAAAAACATGGTTAGCATGCTAAACTTGTTTCTTGGAAACCAAAATATGTGTTATTATGTTGTTATAGCCAAAAAAGCATTGTTTCCTGAACAATAGTGTTCAGGCTGCAAACGTTTATAGAAACAATGGATCCCATATTTGTTGATCATTAGCATTCCTAGTCTTTTGTAATGCTAAAGCTTACAACATCAATGTTTCCACCATTTCTGTACCATGTTTTTAAGTGTCGAAGTACTTTATAAACAATTTGTTTCTAAAGGTGCTACAATAAAATATCATCATATTATTATTTTTTTTTATTATTATTGGGCTTAAATACAGCTCTTTTCAGGCTAAAATTGACCAAATGTAAGTGTAAAAGCACACCTTTCTGGCACTTCTCTGTTTATATGAGACTTTACCCTATGGGATAAACCTTGTGCATTGTTTTCAAGGGAGTTTCTACGCTAATATACAAATGTTGATCTATTGTAATGTTAAAAATGCTGTTTGTGTTGGTGTATTTTGCCTTTATTTGGCAGCTCGAGTAGCAAGTCTCTGAATTTATTTACCAAAGGACTTTTCAAATATAATGACAGTTGAGGCTAGAGTCACAAAATTCAGTATGTTCATTTGAGACTAATAGTTCTGCCCAATTTCATGATGATCCATATCTGTATTCTTTGAACTTCTTCAAGCGGTAAACTATTAGCAGCTGTCTCTAGTGATGCAGCTAGCATGGCTAAAAAAACTATTGGTGTGTCCCTTTGTGTGGTCAAAAAGCTAAACAAATCTTGAAAATATTGTATCAGAGATTAGAAAACAATATATGTAAATTAATAGAGAGACATTTAGCTTCATTGAGCCAGGAGATAATCTGGAAAACAGCCGATTTCAATAAGACGAGCTCTTGATATTCATCCTCAAAGAAGATGAATCAATTTGTTGACTCACTGACAAGAGCAACACAGAAGCCAAAAACGACAAAGTTTGACAAAGACTGATTTGTTGGAAAGTCTTCCATGAAATGAACTTTGCAGATTCATGCTCCCCTGAGGAAAAGTCTGTAAATTTCTGTAGTGAGGACTCCATTTATCCAAGTCTGGTTCCAAGCTGAAAAAAAAAATGAAAAGATGAGTTAATATTTGCCTTGAACAGAGCACATCTTTGATTAACAACCACATGCCTTTCTGTTTGTTCTACTGCAGAACAAAGAGTTTCTTTTTGAAGTTCCACGACTGTTTTGATTTCAGGAAACAATAAGAGTGCTGTTATGGTGCTCGTTATGATTATTGCCCTCACAGCAACTTTAGCAGAGTGCCTTTTTATGCCCACTGTTTCTATTCATGTCGAGAACTTTGATACCAGAGATTCTACATCCTGAACTATTTCCAGTGGTGCCTTGCAAATATTATTCACGTCCTGTACATGCCACTCAGATTTTAGTATTCAATTGAAAGTCACATGTTTTTTGCCCACTGGATTTCAAAGCTCATGTGAAAAGCTTTAACTTGTTTTGAAACTGACTGAAACTAATTTGATTCCTCTCTGTGACCTACAACATCAAGACACCACAAGCAAGCAACAAGATGGATTATTTACAGTAATTTTTAATGCCTGTAGCCAATGGCAACAGTGAGTTGTCACTCCAAGTGACTTATGGCACGCTGCAGAAACAGCCTTGTTTACGGTTTCTATTGCAGAGATGCACCGTGAGGGATGGAATAGGATTTAGTGCTGAGACAGCAGGATGGGATTTTCATCAGAAGCACTAATGACAAATGTAGAAGAGAATTTTTGAGAAGAGGAAGCCTTTTGTCCACACAGGATGCTTTATTGGCATACATTGGGTGTGCCAGAGTGACTTATGCTTGTTGTTTAAGGAGAAGCTCAAAATCTGAATAACTAATGTCTCCGAAAGCAAGAGAGCAATTTGAAACATTTCGTATTCACCAGTTTAATTTTCATAACTGAATTCCAGATTACAGAGTCTGTGGGTGAATTAAGTTGAGTTACTTTACTGTAGGTAGCTAACACAAGCAGAGCCAGCACCACAAGCTGGCCAACAAAGGTATAACAACACAGCCTATGTACAAATTTCCACTTCCTGTTTCTACATCAAAATACAGACAAACCACACCACTCTACAAGAAGCCATATCTATAAAGAATATAATCTTGTTTACATTTGGATTGATAGCTGGATTGTAGGATTGTCCAGTGTTTAAACTTGTGTTGCTTTCTTCATCTACTGTTAGCTCTGAGAAAGTGTTGCAGAAACTGGGATATCTCCTCCCTCTTAGCATAGTGCTAATATTAATGATGTCATGGCATTTAACAACCTTTCGCGTGTAATTGTTATGGATGCTGTCGGGGATGAGGATTACATCGCCGAAGAGACAAAACTTGAGTGAAAAGAATGTGCATGCGCTTTGAACTTCTCAAAATGATCGAAATAGCCTGATCCAAATAACCCTCCTTATTTCTTTAGCCAGCTAGCTTTAGCTGAAGCTAGAAAGACTTGTCCGCCTGTGAGTGGACAAAATCGGGGAAGGGGCCCACAGCAGCAACTGTCACTGCACATCCCTAAGGAAGGGGTGGGGGTGTGCAGAAATATGGACAAAATGAACACAGAGCATGGACAGAAATTCAGCATAAATGGGCTTTTAGTTGTCGTTATTATTATATGGACTAATAAACAAACTTTCCTATGTGTACCTACGACACCTGCTGGTAGAGAATGGAAATACAGGACGTGGCTTGTTCAGAATGATGGTTTTATGTCAGTCGCTACCAACAGGAGTAGCCGCCCCAGCCAGTGGCAGGTGCAACAACTTACGATTTGCATTTTGGGCTTATTATGGTAAACCATTAATCATGCTCATGACGGGTACTTCTAGGGATGAATGCACAACAAAGAGTCCCTCTCAGTAGCTGGTGGTAGAAGTGGCAGCAATAGAAGAGTGTTGTGGTTGAAAAAAGATTCTGTCTGCAGTGATAACATAATATAACAAGTGATATGAACCAATTCAAGAAGATTTTTCGAAGCTGCATCTTACACTTTTTTGCACATCAGGCAAGCATTTCTGGAGACTTTTATCCGCATGCAGATAACCCTGAAAAGTTGCTCTAATCCAAGGCCGACGCTGTGGCTTTTGAATCAAATGATGTTAAATAGAAGTATTACGCTTTGCTTATCTGATGCCTGTGGTAGCTACAGAGTGTCTCCTCATCTTTTGCTTTTAAGTCCCCGGGGTCTCCTTAATACACAAGCTGTTTGGTTTGTCAAGAGGAGGCACAGAGATGCATCATGGTGACCATTTTTCATCTTCTTCCCCCTGCATTGTTGGCCCCAGTCTCCAAGAAGGCACTAATTATTCATTTAAAGCTCCGGCTCTTCCCTCTCCCCTCTAATTAGACGGTTAGACACTCTCCCAGGGCCCCAGGCTGGGGGCATTGATCTCCTCCATCTCAATCTTGTTGTAACATAGCCTCCACCGCACACACAGACACGCACAGAAATGTTAGAAAGAAGATTAAAGAGAACATGCAGATACATTAAACGTGTATGACATATACTGACGCAGCTTACAGTGAAGTCTCAGCAACGTTTGACACAAGCGATGCTCTCATTCTGTTCAATAATCAAACCCTTATTCTCTGACTGTAAGCTGTTCCCATCTCCAGCCTGGATAATTTATCATCCCGGTCGACAAGCAAAACATAAACCCGACAGAAACACATAATAGCAACTCCCACCTCCTGAAAACAAAACAATACACTTTCCAGAAAGGGTCGTCTTATGGGACTTTGTGGCACATTTCTCAGTTTCTCTCCTTGTGTTCTCGCAGGCAAGACTAATCACAGGCTGGATGAAACGCAGCAGCTGTATTTGTTTATGTTTATTGAATATACTGTACTACAAAAGGGGTAATAAATGGGGCTGAGACACAATGAGAGCAAGACGGAGTGGGGGATAGAAACAGAAGGACGGAGCGGGACAGCGTGAGGAGGAAAACACATAAACATGGAGTGTGATAAGTGTTGCTCTGCTTTGTTGCACGTCGCATTCTTGGTTAGACCGTGCATGTGTGTGTGTATATGTGTGTGTTGAATTGTTAACCTGCTGGTGGTTCATTTATGGTTTGGCAGGATTGTTTCCAAGAACATACCTGTGTTAAATTACTCACATCAAGCCTTTTAGCACTTGAGGAATGTGCTTTTAAAACCCTGCCTCTCCTCTTTTGACCCCACAGATTTAACACTTCTCCTTTAATGTGGAGCCACTAATGACTTTTTCTGTCTGTGGTTACACTTTAATTGGATGTTAATAAAGCAGTGCTGCTGCTCTCAGGATGATCATGGCTACAGTGAATGTTTGCTCTTAAACCACCGGTGGTACCTCTCTGACATTTTGTACATTAAATCTTACTTTCACTTCACCCCTGAGGGAATATAAAAGAAGCTCCTGGACGTTAAAGTCAGATTAAGAAAATAATCTATGAAAGAAGTTCGTTTCCACAAACATGTTTCAAGGTTAATGAGGCGGAAAAAGAAAACTTTTCAATGTTTATCCAATCACCACAGAAGACAAAGCGAGACATTTCAGATATGAAATGCAAACAGTGTTAGGAGACGTGGGCAACATATTGATGCAGAATTTATCGACTTCACAACAAATCTCCTCAGAGATGCCACAAGCAAAAACTCAAAGTGTCTGCCTGAAGCTCATCAAAATATCTCATTACACTAAAATAAGTCAAACTGACCCCGACAAGTACAGATTTGAATCTTGTTTCAAGCCAAAACGGAGGGTTTAATGGAATGAAATGAGAAAAAACAGACGCCAATGCAGCGAGCAGAATGTTCCTGATGATTTCAAACAAGTTTCATATCTTGTTTTCAAAAAGTATTTCAAGAAAATGTTGTTTCCTACATTGGCAGACACTTTTGGTCATTTCAGCCACTCAGAGCCATACTTCTTGGCACTTTGAAAAGGGTTTTACAAACCAGGACTTATTTGGACACTGCGGCTGATATTGGGAACAATGGGATATTTTGAATGGTAAGCAATACCAGTGGTGTTCACTGGAGTTGTGGGTTGTAGCCATGAAAAAATTGCCAAATCTTCTTTGTCAATACCAAACAGCCTATTCTACTGCTGCGATCACTGTTTTTACCTTTTGGGATATTAAGTGAACTGGTTCCTCTGGTTCTATGTGTTCAAGTTCTATTTGCCTGTTTGGGTTGTTTGTGTTTTTACAGTCAAAATTCTTCTGTCCTTTATTTGTTTAAAGGTTTCTTTGTTACTGACAGATACAACACATGCTGACAGACTGAAAACAGCCATCCAATGCAAATGGCACAGACTAAGGCCTTCACCTGATGAAGTAAACATGCAGATTGTTTCAGTTCATCCCAGTATTTGCTACCAAAGAGACGTCATGTATATTTTATGGGCCATACAAGTGGTGACGCACAACACATAGAAAATAATAACATAAATAGGATTTGATGAATACAAAAGAGAAAAAGTGCAGATGGAGAAGAGTAGAGAGGAGAAGTTATTCTGGTAGACAGGCGTACATTTCCCATGACTCCAGTCATTCATTATAGAAACCTCCACAGAGCAGATATCATCCAGGATCTGCGTGGGCGACATCAGTCAGGCTCTTTAAACCGGCCTTTCATGCTCCCACATCCAGGATTCCTCAGACAGTTACTTACAGTCTGTGCAGTGTGTTCTCATTGACAGAACAGGCCACTGAATAAACACAGTAAACTCACAGGGACGATCGTTTTACGGCCAAAGTAATGAGTAAAGATGACTTTACCTGCGTGTAGGCTGAGGGAGGAAGTAATCTACGTAATCATCTGATGTTGTTCCAAAACCGACAGAAGCTAAAGACGCATTTAACGAGGCAACATATCACTGCGCAAAGTAGGTTAGAGCATGGAGATCATTTTTGCATGAATGAAATCAGTGCTGTGTTTTTGTCTGACCACAGATCGCAAAATGTCTTATCTGGAGCATATCTGATCTCAGGATTAAAGCCACGTTGATACCATCAGGATAGAGAGTTCAGATATTTTTCCAATTTGACTGATGCCATGTTTTGAATTCCACACGTCACATTTCTGATGTCAGCTCCATATTTTTATGCCTCAGCGACAAAGAGTGATGACACGCCACAGATGTGGTTACACTCTAGCCAAATACTGAATCAAGATATGGTATGAGGGCGTGTTTGGATGTTTTATTTGATATGAATGTAAAATTTGATACCTCAGGACACATGATATCATTCCAGGGAAACTCTGCTCTACATTTTTGGCTTCTGGACTTCTTCTGGCACACCTATTATAATTATGTAATTGAATTTCATGCAGTCATGTATTTGTGCAATAGATAAATCTGTTCAGGTTGCTATAAAGTATGTATTGATAAATCTCCATATAGACCCTGGACCCTTAATTATAAGTCTAAAGTTTTAAAAGTTTCTTTGTTAAGTGATAAAATTTAATCATGTTTCCTTGGTCCACTCATCAGCTCTTGTTTTGCTGCTTTGAATTGATGTGTCATGTGATCACAGGCTCTCCCACTTCCATTATTTTCCTCCCTCTCTCTCTCATAAAGCAGACTCAGGCCTGAGTGTGAGTTCGTGTCTTCCCCTAAAATCCTCCACTGTTTCATTGTTGATCATAAAACACAGACTTTAAAGGTTCATTGTTCCAGACGGCTTCATATTGTCCCTCTCTCTCTCCATCTTTCCTCGTCTTTAAAGTAAAAAAATGTGTGTCACGCTGAGCTGGTGAGCAACTCTCTGGTTGTTGGGAGTAAATCTATTTTGAAAAAGAGAGACACCCAGAGTCCCGTTAAAAAGAAAGCGCGTTGTTTTTTCCTCTGCGTCTTTTGCTCTTTTCCCTCCAGATGGCATGGAAATTTATAACTGTAATTATGTTTCCTTAATAACATGTTTGTCCCCTCAGCTCATCAACCTGCTTGCATGCTTGCTGCCAAGTGCACTTGCCAAAGCCTGCTGCTCATGTTTGATGTTGTTGCTTCTATCCCTCCGTGTTGTTCTTTTCTCTCTCTCTCTCTCTCTGATGTGTTTTGGGTCGGCGCTGTTGTTGTGTCTGCCGTTTCCACAGAGGTGTCTCCTTCCCCCCCCTGCCAGACAGACTCCTGTGAACTTTGTTGTTCTGCCCGCTGCCTTTTGTCTGCATTACAGTAGTGTTGCATTGTGGGAAGGGCGACTGTAACTGCTTTGTTCCTGGCTTAAACAGCATGCTGCCAGGTTGAGATGAGTCTGGCTGCAGTGGAGCCTTGTTTAGCTCTGTGTCCGAAGTTTTTTTTTTTCACTTTGTGGGAGACTCCCCCTCCCGCTGAGATCTCCTGAGGTTTTCAGAGGTCTGGTCTTGGCTGACTGGAGTGTTTATGCACCTTGTGTTTCCTCCATTTCTCCCCTCTGGCTCATTAAAGTCTAAATTCCACCGACAGCTTTGAAGTGTGTTTGGGAGTTTTTTGTCTTTTATTGTACATGCAGTTATTTGCACTTGTTGCGCCTGCAAAGCAGATGTTTTAAAGAAACACCATTCTGCTCGGGAGTTTACACGCAGGGAGAATTCTGGACTCTGGACAAATGCTCATGCAAGGAAAGTGCACCGCCTTCTTCTCCTCTTTCTTACAAACCTCTGAGGCCACGACGCGATACGATCCCACCACCTGCTGCTCTTGAGCCAGAGCTTCACAGCCTCTGGGACGAGGAGAGGACAAAGACAGATAAATTGACTGCAGTCTGCAATCTTCTTGTCAAAGCAAAATGAAAAAGGAGCACTTCTGCCTTTAATCTGGCTGCTGAGCCCTGCAGTAGCATTTTCCCCTCTGCTTTTCAAAAGCTTCATTGAAGTGGTAGCTGCCTGCCTTGCTCGGAGGGAGGTTGCTGGTTCCCGACCAGGTGTTTATCTACAGTCTCCTCTCATCTCTCCACCCGCACACTTCAGCGACTTAATCAAGTGCATGCCGAAGTGAGGGGTAGAAAAAGAATTGCTGTTACCACACTGTCGTGTCTCACCCTGAAAATATGAAACATTCATATTACTGTCATGTTCGCCTTTAACCTGTCAGATAATCCCGCCCATAATCCCAAGTGCGCACCCTGGAATCTCGCTTAATAATTCAAGCAGCCATATTAATATCTTTCTCAAGCCTTAGTGTCGATGTTGTTGCGTTGCACAAGATCTCCTGCTGGTCTCGGGTTTGTTTTAGGAATATTTCTTCAAGTGTTGAGTCGTCTGTCAAACACATTTACGCCGGCAGCTAATCATGAACGTGGCGGTCACTTTATGGTTAGCAAACGTGGGTGAAACACAAGAAAGGGTGTCTCTTCCTGCCAGTCTGTTTCACTTTACCCCCCCTCTCTTATTCCCTCTCTCTCTCTGTCTCCTTTCCTTCACACATGTCACACTTTTTTCCCCAAAAGCCCTCGGCCTCATTCTTACATAAACAGAGAGAAGCTGCAGCATCTGTTATGAATGTAGGGGAGATTTTTTGAAGCAACCAAACATTTACATTGGCAACCCCGAAGACAAAGCACATGTGTGGTCTTTGCCGGGGTTACTTCGGTTCATGGAGGCAGTTTGAGTGATGCCCCTCAACGGTGGTGCTCTAAATATTTTAATGGAGTTGCATGCTAATCCAGCCTCTTTCTTTCTTCGAGAGGATACAAATAAATTCTAAAATTGACTCACGACAGGCGTGTAAAAAATGATTGAAGTGCTTTTTATGTTTCTTTCTGCCAACAACTGGGAGCCAGTTGTTCGCTGGTGGAGCAGGCTGTCATCGGCAGAGCAGGCGGCTTTCAACTTACAAACATTTACAAAAAGAGACGCTAAACTAGTCATAAAACTCCAGAGATGTTCTGTTCTAGGACAGCATGAGGCGATGAAATCAGGGGGGAGAGAGAATCTGCGTGTTGTCAGATTCGAGCAAACAGGTCTCTGTTGTTCCACACGTATAGACACGGCATGCTGCTGTGTGATACCTAACTTCTGATCAAAAAGATGTCTAGGTGGGGAGACTGCTTGCAGAATTCCCAGGAAGATTGCATTTGCGTCTGTATGTTTCAGCAAATAAGCCAATGTCAGGGATGTGCGAAAATATTGATAATGCAGAGTATGACAGTGTTTGTTTCACAACTTTAATCCATCAAGAAAACAGCCCAGAGCCTTTAACAGAGGGAGAGACAGAAAATGAGAGCAACATGTAAAATGTTTATTATTGAAACAATTCTAGAAGAACAAAACAAACTAGAACTAGAGCAGAACAGTCAATATGAAATACTGTAATAATGCATAAGGCCCCATTTTCACGACAACTTTCCACAGCCTTGTGCCTGAAAACACAAAAAACCCAGCGAAAAAAATCTGCGTTGACATGGAGATGGTGAGGGACAATGTGCAAAGTTGACATTGTTCGGGGATGTCTTTGTTACGACAACTTGACATTTACAAAGACAGCATAACCTGCCACTATCTATGTAAATGTCAAGTTGTCATGACAAAGACAGCCCCAAACAATGTCAACTTTGCATTTAAGGTGACAAAACTGATCAAGTGACACTTGATGACAACATTCACAAACATGCAACAAGCCTCCTTCAACTTCATAACAGATGTCATGTCATGTTTATGACAGTTTCATGTCAGTCTTCATGCATACACCTTCAAATAAAGTGTCACTGAAAATTTTATCTCCAGTGTATTAGCCTAGCTTAGCGTTAAAATCGGATCAATCAAGCTGTTGTTCGTGGATTAGGCCGCGCACCATGAGGTGCTTGGGCGGGTGGCCTGGGTTCGAATCCGGCCTATGGCCTGTTTCCAGCATGTCACTCCCCACTCTCTCCCCCTTTCCAACTCTATCCACTCTATCCACTGTCCTCTCTCCTACCCAGTAAAGGCACAAAAGCCAAAAAAAAAATTAGTTTTGGAGGGAAAATCTACCTCAGCAATTGATTGGCCAAGCTCAGCATAAAGTGTGGATAGGAGAAGCCACAGCTGGTTAACTTAGCTTAGCCAAATTAAGCAAATACTCTCTGCAAAACTAGTTCAACATGAACATGCAAGTTGCTCAGAAAACCACATTTTCGAAAGCTATTGTGACTTTATTCTCAACAATGTTTCATAAGAAAGTGCAAAAGATGCAGTTTTATAGATTATTTTTCAGCATTTTGCTTTTATTTGAAAGGACAGCTTAAGAAAAAGAGGAAATGATGGGAGAATTATGGGTAGCAACTCTATTCTGTTCCCAGATTTTATCTCTCTATAAAGAATTGTTGTAAAACGATGCATTTTCAAGCATGGGGCAGATTTTGGTATCAGAAGTGGTTCAATTTCCGTCTTGCAGAGTGGTATACTGGTGTTTGAGTAGACTCTGGCTGCATGCAGGAAAACAACCTTGTAGAGGACAAAAGAGGAGAATTTATCAGCTATAATACAGTCCCCGATGCCCTCAGCAGCCATTCAATGCAGATTTAGCTTTGATTTATGTCTCCAAACTGGCATTGAGTGCATCTAACAAACCGCTCTCAGACCTCGTTTCTCAACACCAGCTTCGTCTCTCCTCTCTCTTTGCTGCTCACACTGTAAACAATGACAGAATAGTAAAGTCATGGACAGAAGTCGTTAAAGGTGGTTACACCAAAAGCCCTTGAAAGTCCCAAAGGTTGTAACATCATTGTATGATCACCTTTTGGCTCTGAGTTTGATTCAGAGCCAATTAGATTTGCTCCTTTGTCCCAGTGAAATCCCCGTCTGTTCTCTAAACAACAGGTCAGTCTTTTTAGTATGAAAGAGTCAGTACTGAATTGAAATATTAGATTTGTGCTTTCTTCACTGATTTCATTTCCAGTTTCAGGTCATTCTGAGTCCACAACACCACAAGGACGTTTGATTGAAAACAGGAAGCTCCAAACAAACTTCGAACACACACTAAAGATGTGATTGTTTTACATCAAAATTAATTAGGAAATCAAAGTCGTTCCTAAGGACCAGGATTGTTTCTTAATGTCACATACTTTTGATTTCTGTATCCAAGTCTCAGAGATGCACTGGACGTCTATTCCAGGCACAGCCTTTGCTCTTGTCTTCTCTTAATGAGCTCTACGGTCTGATGGAAACAAATTGAAATAGACTGAAGAGCTTTCAGGAGGAGATTTTTCATACTTGCTGTGGAAATTGCTTTCACGTTGTATTTGTCAGATTTGTTTCACATCCGAAATGTGGAAACGGAAAAAGAGTGAGCCTTTTTGAATGGAAATGAAAAACAAATCACATCAGGGGTACAGACTGCGGGAGGCTTTGTCGGCACTTCCTGTACCATTAAGTTTAATTTGAAAGCTTTGGAGTGTTTAATTACTGGAGCTGGATTGAGAAGATTGTATCGTATTTAATGAACACTCACTGGATTGAGGAAAACGAGGCTGATTTTGCATGAAAAGTGTCAACATTTATCTTAAGTCTATCTGTTTGGTCTGAGATCCACTTGTGATTGTTGGCCCATTTATGTCATCCATTCCCAGGTACCAACTCAAAACATTTGAATGTTCAATAGTTGGAATGGTGCTAAGGGGATTTAAGGAGAATTTGAAGTCTTTTACGCTGCAGCTGCATCATTTATAAAGTTTGACCAGGTAGAAAAACCCCAAAGTGAAAACTTTTATGCGCAAACTTTTGGACTCACAGGATATAATTTGACCTGTGCTTGAGTAAGGGATCAAGTGTAGTAAGCAAGAGGCGCCATTGGCCTAGTGGTTGACGTGTGTGCCCCATATAACAATGAATCAATTTATATTTCTATAGCACCTTTCATTTCACAAAATGCAGTTCAAATTGCTTCACAGTAGTTGAACAAAGTTTCATGAAATACATACACAGAAAAAAAATAGAATTAGTGCTAATGGGACTAATGCACACCACTATATTATCTTTATTAAAGCAGTTAAAGAGTTTAAAGTAAAAGTAAGCTAAGATATTGAATACAAATGATATTTTAAATAGATGAAATGAATAAAAATGGTAAGATTAAGAGTTAAAGATACACAAATAAAAGCACTCAAATACTGGGTTGCTAAGATAATACAATGAATAAAAGAAATGAGACAATAATATGCTATAATATACAAGAATGCACACTATTGTACAGTTATATACACCTCTATGTTGCCTGACTCCTCACTTAAAAAGGAAAAAATGCCCAAAAATCAACCTTTAAAAGTACAGTGTATAGATGGTTGTGCATAATAAACTACGGGTCAGCAAGGCTGACGTGAAGCAACCTGTCCACTATATATTATGCCCCTTTTTACTTCAACCAACTTAAGATATTGATAACTCGACACAGACTATTAATTTGAAGATTATTTTATTGATAATAACTTGGTGAAACGTCAAAAAGAAAGGTTGTCAGTGATGATTTGGGTCTGCCTGCTCTTCAGGATGTACCCTCTCTGGAGACCAGCCATTTACGTTATTTTAAGTTATATTTTGGGCCTTTTCACCCTCTTTCTTTCTTTTTTTTTGGAGAGAATAGGATAGTTGAACCCTCAATACATGTGTAGGACTTACAGAGAAGCCAAGCCAAGAAACATTTTTGCCACAGTGTCAACAGGCAGAAGTAAAATGTGCGGATAAATAATGCAGATTTAAAGTTCGGGTCTTTGTCTTTTTATCCTAAATCTATAATTTATCAAATACCTTCTTAAATTGAAAAATAGAATCTTTCTTTCCTTTCTTGACCCCAATACTTGAGTCAAATATTTGAAACTGGAACACTAACACACTCACATATGTAGAAAATGTTACATCCATAATCTAATCCAGCTTGCTCTTCCATCGGACAGATCACATTTTCCAGATTCCAGCTCTTCTTCTTCTCTTTGTCCTCCTCGTTTCTTTCCTTCACAGATCAAATTGTTAATCCAAAACAAGATTACAAAACTAAGAGGAAGTCTCACAGCATTCTTTGCAGATCAGAGAAAATAAACCATATTGAGAAGCAAATTCTGGATTAACTGTATCTGCCTCGTATTTGATACAGAAAACCCCTGAGTATTGTTGTTGTATCTAACTGATTGTTTTTCTCCTCTCTTTCCACAGTGCCTGGGAACTTGGGATGCTTCAGGGACAGCGGTGACCCCCCCACTCTGTCTGGCGCGAGTGAAACCTCCAACAAACTCACCATCCAGTACTGTATAAGCTTCTGCAGGAAACACAGATACAGGGTAAGACTAGAAAGTGAAGTAGACAAACAGTACAGGCCAAAAGTCTGGACACACTTTCTCATTCTCATTAAAGTTTTTGCAATTTTCCAGACTGATTGACCTTCATTTCTTTAAGTAATGATGGTCACTTGTTTTTCTTTAGTTTGCTGATTGGTTCTTGCCATAATATGAATTTTAACAGTTGTTCAATTGGGCTGTCGGCTGTGTATTAACCTGACTTCTGCACAACACAACTGATGGTCCCAACCCCATTGATAAACCCGAAATTCCACTAATTGACCCCGATAAGGCATAACTAGAATATAAAACATGTTTTCAGTTACTTCATGCTTTTTGTTGAGTACATAACTCCATGTGTGTTCATTCATAGTTTTGATGCCTTCAGTGAGAATCTGCAATGCAAATAGTCATGAAAATAAAGAAAATGCATTGAATGAGAAGGTGTGTCCAAACTTTTGGCCTGTACTGCACATATTGCATATATAGTTTGATAAAAGTTGGCAGCTTCTGTTGGAGAAAACATCAAAAACTTTCTGTGAATGACTGACTCAAATTTGAGTACTGCTCCTATTATCTTGGCACTGATACTGGGAAGTTTAAAAGTTCCCCTGAGTGGATGAAAAAGCATCCGGTCAATTGCCTGTGTCATGTCTAAAATGGACACAAGCCGTCTCCTGCAATAGTCGGGCTTTTATGTAAATCATCTGCACTTACGGGCAGTTTCCTGGCAGCTATTACCCCGATGCCCACTGCAGTCTATACCCTCTTTATTCAGCCATCAAAGTCCCTGTTTCAAACCAACCAGCAGATGACAAATCATCACAGCAATCAAGGCTGACAGCTGGAAATGAATGGTTATTAGCCCGGTGGGCACCTCCTCCTCGATGCATTTTCCTCATCTCTGAGTCTGGCGTGCCATTGTCCCAACTCTAAACAGTGCCAGGTGTTCACTTTCTGTCTCAGCAAATCGGCTTCACCTCCATCTGCGCTGACAGATTCTGACAGACCCTCCTCTCCCTCCCTCGCTTAGCAGATGTTACAGGAAGTGGCGGCAGATTGGCATCATCTGCCTACCCTTGGACTGTCACCGTTCTTAACGTACATGTGGAGCGCCAGTGCTCAGAAATATGGAAGAATCCTGCGTGACTTTTTGACAAAGAACATGCCTCAAGAGTGAGACAGATATCTGTGGCTTGTTTGCTCCCCCAGAAGTATTTATGTTGGTGTTATTTCATCAGAAAGAATAATGCAGCTCACACGACACGTGTTGGCAACAACAGAGTCTTGTTAAATTCCTATTCCATGAGAAGAGACGCAGAGTGGGAAATGATGCAGTACCTTCAGTTGTGTGAATTCATGTAAGGCCTGTAAATTGGACAATGGTGTCCTTTTTAAATGTAGGACAATAGCTCTTTTGAGAACAAGCAGCCAGTGATGGCGAGGTCGCTATGTGTGAACGTTTTTGACGTTTCGCATTCTTGCTCCAACGCTTTCAGAACACTTCACCAACAGTTTTGATTCAAAAGATTGATAGGTGCTCTTTGTGTTTGGTTTATTCTCTGCACCCTGTTGAGCAACTAAGTGTCCAATCAGCTGAGAGATAGTGGCTTCCCAAACTCAGACTACAGATTCATGTCTTTATTAGAGGAAGAGCAGGTTCGCCTTTTTTTTTTTTTTTTTTTTTCTGACAGAGGTCACTTAAGTTTAAGAAGGAGCTACAAAGAGTGAGAGTAGATTGGCCCAATCCCAGTCTACTCTCTGAATCCTTACAGACTTTAATGAAGGCGGGTGTGCAGTGTGTGAACAAACAAAGGCTTGTGATGGCAGAAAAATTAGAAATTGGATGCTATTATAACTTCACACACCTGAAAATAAAATAGCTCAATTAGTATTAAGAAAAGTTTGACCTCCTATATAAAGTTTTTGTCAACCAAAACACACATTTTGTCACGTTTTTAGCTGGAGACAAGGACAAAAGACAAGAATTACACTTAATAGACATGAAGAAACTCAAGATACATGCACAAGACCAAAGCACAGAAACATACATGAATGTAACATAACCAAAACAACTACAAGGAACCTTAAACTATGAAACAAACAAACTCAACCCAAAAACCAAATCATCACATATTTAGCTTGCCAATAAGCAGCTAAATCAGACTGGAACTGCCTATCTAGCAGATTTCTGAACTGACTTTTGGAAAGTTCAGTGACTCTTGTTTTAGTTTTCATTAGGTTTTCCCACTCTGTTTTCTACTCTGTGAATTGAGCACAGCGTTTGTTAACAGGGTTGTCAATCCTGGCATCACTTCACCACATTTTAGCAGCAAATAGCAAATACATAGTTATCTCGAAAGGACACACTTGTCAGTATCATCATTGCACTATGTGCAATATTCATTTTCCAAGTAATATAATGTCTTGCACGATATTCAAGCCTTTCAATTGAACGTATGTAGCCTGTCTACGTCTAATCACATGACAAATAGAGCTAAATGAGCATTAGATTCGATGTTTGACCATGTTTCATGCAACAGCTTGAACACATATTTCTCCTTCTCAGCGCTCTGTCATCTCACCTGCTGTTATCAGGGTCGGGCAGAGTGATGTGCAGCGTGAGTGGTCGAGCAACTAAGAGAGAGGAGCAGTGAATGTGATTGTAGCATAGCAGGGATTTGGACATTCTGACAGTTTTTTCATAGTTAATATCACTGGTTGAAGGCAGTGGCTCGTGGATCTGTGAGTTCAGTTTTGTCTCCAGTCAGAACAAACTCTCCGTCTGTTTTTGAGGACAAAGTTTTGATCTTCTCACTGCTCATTTTATTGTTTATTTCACATCCTCCTTCTCACGCCATATGATTTCACGAGCTGCTATAAAACTTGAAATAGTCATAGATTAATGTTCAAGTAAACCGCTACTTAAAGTTTGTTTTGTTTCACGCAGAATTCGCCCTTTTTCTCTGTCCAAGTTGAATCATCCTTATAAAATTCCATTCAGCTTGCTAATTTTGAAGTCTGGCCTGTGTCCTAGGCTTTGAAACCTTTACTGCAGCCAGTCACCAGGGGGAGCTCTAAGAGTTCTGGATTCACATGCGAAAGCTGTTGCTCTATCTCTGGTTTTATGCGGCATTTTGTCATCACATGCTCATGAAAAACATCAATATTCAATTTGTTTACCTTAAAATTTCTTGTTCAAGTTTTATTCAACGTACTTTCATCTAAGAGGATTTGTTGACATTCAATTTGGGGTTGACATGAGCATCACTAGGCGTTCTGGGTACGTCTCTCAGGAAAGTCTGTAAATATGTTGACACACATAAAGTGCGTGATGTGCCATCATAAAGGACTCATCAGAGTACGCAATGATTTGATGATAGACATCTCAAGCACAAAACATTTTGCTGGATCACGCCACAGAGTCTGTGAGACCGTGAGAGTGTTTTTACTAACTTATTTTATTGTCATGAAAAGTTGTCATGTGGTTATGTATAATTGTACAGAAAAGGAGACGTTTTTAATTTCTTTTTTCTTCTCAGTAGCTGTAATGATTCCCTCTGTGTTTGTCTCCAGCTCACAGGCAAAATGGGTTTATGATGAGCAGTGTTATGGAAGTCATTTCCCCCCAAACTTTGTTTTGAATTGCTGATGCAATGATTTGCATAACCCTTTTTGGTGTTTTTCCAGCTCGCTGGCATGGAGTCGGGATATGCTTGCTTCTGCGGCAACGAGGTGGACCTGCGCGACCACGGCGAGTCACCCAGCATGGAGTGTAACCACGTTTGCTTTGGCGACCACACCCAGCCCTGCGGTGGAGACGGCTGGGTCATCATCTTTGACAGTGAGCGAGTTAAAAAGTCCTTCGCCTGGCTCTGATCTCTGTCTTTAATTATCATATTTACAGAGTAATATTAGATAATGCTCTTCGACAAACACATCTTTGTCCTTGTTAATAGCTCTTTGTGCGCTGAGCCGATACTGTGTAATAACCTAACTGAGGAGCAGGTTTGTTAATCCTTTGTCATGTTAACAGCTTTAATCAAATAAGTTTTGTTGGATCAGGTTCCAGTTCAGCACTAAAAGGCACAGCTGAACATTTACTTATCAGCACCCCTCCTTTCTTACACACAGGAGCCTTACACATTAATGTCAATAAACACTTCAAAGTTCAACTTAAGTATACTGAAAATGCTTTCAGGGTCCAAAGATTTCGATCGCTAGCCACTGCACTGATCCAGACTTTTTTTTTAACCACTTCTGGCTCCCAAAAACAAAGTCCACCACCTGTGACTTACAGGGTTGTAACTCGATTCATGGCAGAAACACTTAATTTTATGACAGCACTGAAAAAAACTGAGCTAGTGGATGTGTGGAGATGATAATAAGTCATATTATGGTTGGTATTAAAGCACATACAGGTAATTAAGTCAGTTCTGTGGTCAATAGTGTGTGTCAAATTATCTAAGCAGCATCTAAGCTTCGTTGTAAAACTCCACTGACATCCTCTCCCTCTTCCTTCTTTCTTCAAGCCCGAGTGGGAGCCTGTGGTGGAAACTATTCCTCTCCATCGGGAGTCGTCTACTCTCCTGACTTCCCCGACAAATACAGTCCTGGTCGCGTCTGCTACTGGACCATCCAGGTCCCTGGATCCTCATCAATCCTCTTCAACTTCACCTTCTTCGACATCTCGGACCAGGCGGACATGGTGGAGCTACTGGACGGTTACACCAACCAAGTGGTGGCACGCTTTGACTGGCGCAGCCCTCCGAGGGAGTTGGTGAACGTCACGGGCGACTTTGTAATCCTCTACTTCTTCTCAGATCGCACCAACCAGGCTCAAGGCTTTGCTCTGCTGTACCAAGGTAGGATTTGACTTCTTGATTGGATTTCTGTTGAAAATGCACTTTGAATGTTTTCATTAACTTTAGAAACATCCTGAAATGCAGAAGCTCTCAAACCATGTCCTGTAAAATTAATGGAAAAGCTACGATGGTGTCACTCGTTAACTCGACCGCTTTTGAAAGACCTGAATTCATCCCTTCTGTGTTTTCATGATTTAAATCAAGCCAGTTAAGTATGGGGGATAAAAAAGTGGAGGACAGTAAGACAACAACAAAAGCCATTAAAAAAAAAAACATCATAGAGGGAGACAGCCAAGTCAGCATTGTTTTGTATAGCACCACTGTTTGTTAGCATGGGGGATATTTAGCCCATGCTGGTTTCGATTGTGCTTTATTTCACCGCAGATGAATTCATTGACATTTGAAAGGAGACAAGCGCCAGAAACAAAGCTTGAAACAGCTCCCATGGGCGAAAAACTGGAATGCTCCGCCATCTAACGCACGAAAAGGAATGAGATCAAACTGTGTTTTGACTTAAAAAACAAACTTGTTGATTTAAAACTTTCAGTGGGATGCAACCATCATGGATGCATATTTTGACATAGAAAGCCACGCTAAGATGAACTTACTTTATGTTTCACACGTTCAGCTGATGGTCTATAGTTTTCAGGGTCACTCTTTAAACTGTAACACCAGGAGCTAACAGAGACACATTTACACCATTAGGCTCAAATTACTCCTCTAACTTGCATGCAAAACAAGCTAAGAACAGAAAGATTTCTATTTTGAAACATACTAAAGTAGTTAATACTAGATTTCTCCTCAACGCCATAACAGGAGGCAGAGACTTTGGTGCACAACATACCATAAAAATTGTCTTATACTAGACATCAATATGATCCAAACGTGAGATTTAAAAAGAAAATGTTATGAAAAGAAAGATTAGCACCAGAGACCAAACTCTTTATACAGTTGTGCCTAAAAGTTTACACCCCCTACAGAAGAATTTTCTGATTTTTTTGGCCTTTTCTCAGAAAGTATGAATGATAGCACAAAATCTTTTCTGTCACTCATGGTACTTTATTCTTTTTGAATCATAATGACAACAGAAACTTCAAAAATGACCTTGTTCATTTTTTTTATACACACACTGATTACAAGCAAATAGATCACAGGTGAGGATGGTTACCTTTAGTAGACATTCAAACACATTTGTGTTAACTTTTGTGCATTTATCAGGACAAAACCACCAGAGTTGTGTAAACTTCTTAACGGACATTTTTTAAGTTTCTGTCGTCATTATAATTTAAAAAGAGTAAACTACCATGAGTGACAGAAAGGATTTTGTGTTGTCATTCATATTTTCTGAGAAAAGGCCAAAAAATCAGAAATTCTGCTGTGGGGTGTAAACTTTTGGGCACAACTGTATCTACTCAGCTGTAAACATGTTAGTTCTGTTAGCAGGGTACAGGGGCCAAATGGGAGTTGACTCCTCCTTAAAGCCTCCCTCAAGAGGCCGCTTCGGGAACCTCAGTTTCTGGCACTCCAGATTTGGCTTCATTTTTCAGCCCGGGAGGATGTCCCTCCACTCAAACTCACCTTCAGTCTCATTTGCATGATCAGGTGCCTGCGTCTTACTGGCTCCATGTTGGAGTTTTGCACCTCAGGCTGGCTGTTGGCTCCGACGGTTGTCTCACCACTGGCGGGCCCTTTTCACTTTCCATTTGCTAGTCGATGTCTCACAGCCCCAGGGTGATACTGCATATTTAAATGTTTTGTTTTTCTAGGAACTCACTCCCTTATCAAACTGCAGCAGGCTTCTCTGCTCCACTAGAGTGTTGCTCGGGGAATTGCACAGCAAGTTTTATGCCACCTACATACGTAATGCTGTGATATGATGCTTTGCACCTTCTGATAGCATGATTCCAGTGTTGAGTGGAATTGAAGACCGTGTAGCAGACTATTTCCCTGTGCCAGACCAAAGTGGGAAAAGAAAAACTGTCCTCTGCTGCTTCCTCGCTTTGTTTTCTTAGAGTGTCCACGTCCGAATGCAGCGAAAATGATTTAAGAGATTAATTTCAGGAGGCATGAGAGAAGCACACCCTGATATAATTCACTATAGGTGACATTCAGGCTCACAGCTCGTTACACAGGGAGGTGATCTGTCCCCGCTCCTCCTTTTCTGCCTCCATTTGTTATATTTCTTGCCTGCTGGCATTACAGTAAAAACAATATTCAAAGGTCAAAATTCTCTTCACCTCTGGATAGACACGATCCCCTCTGCACTGCATCTCGCTTCTCGTTTTGCGTGAGGCGTCATGTAGCCAAGAAATGAAATCTGAGAAGTAATATAAGAAAAGGTCAACCTCTGAAATGATACGCTCTTTCACAGACGGATGCGAGGAAAATAAAAAGTTACTCAAATTCAGAGAGGGGAAGGCTTGAAACTGAGAGGAGGACGACAGTTAAAGTGAGCGTCAGCACAAAGTGCACAGAATATCTCCCCGTGGCGCACTGAGCGGTCGAAACGGTAATTTCAGGATAAACGCTCGCAGATGACAGAGACGGCAGAGCTGGGCTCGGGTTTGAAGTGCGGTATTTTGTTTGCAAATGGGGAACATGTGGGGAGTTGTGGGAACATCACAGTCAGGTTGAGTAATTTTGTGAAAAGGAAAAAAAAAAAAAAAAAATCTCACGCTGTTTCAAGATCCAACCACCATTCATGGAAGAGTGGAAGAGGCCTGGGTCAAATAGTGTTTAGGAGCCGTTCTGGGTGTTTGAGTTAACGAACCTGGGCCAAAATATGGGTGGAGCTTAACCCTTAGCATCGATTACAGCTTACTCAGCTACTCACTATTTCATCATAGGAGTGAGTCCAAAATGAGCAATTGTCCCAAAGAGGAGAAACAAAGTGTTCAAGAGCTGGAGTGGGGTTTACTCACCAGATGACACCATGTTTCATTTATCAACTTAATTTCCAGTCATTGCTTGACTGGTCTGCGTCATTGAATGTGAAATAAAATAATTAATCCTGTAAATATGAAACTATTGTTCCAGTAAGGCGGATGACAGGTCACAACATGAAAACCTCAGAAGAGTTGGCCACAAAGCTGACGTTGTGACATCAATCTGATTCGCTGCACCTGTTTGCTGAGCTCATGGGCAGCAGCTTAGACCTGAAGTACTTGATGACATCTTAATTCTGTTTTTATTGTATCTATTATATTTTGATGACTTGATTATTTTAGGCAATATCCACAGAAACAATACTGGATGTTCAGACTAAACATGCAGATTTTCAAACCTCCATATTGTTGTAGAAATCCCTGAATCTGTCTGTAGTGTGTGATCTAAACAATGTGTCCTAAAAGTGGCACAAGGTTCTCGCAAAATCTTCACAAGACCTTGATGTGACCCACACAAGGGTCTCACTACCTCAAACATCATAGTTGATCCATAGCTCCGCCCCTTTACAGGCCTTCAGATAGCTGGCCAATCAGAAGGAAGGGGGTTCTGGAGCAGTAGCCTTAAAGACACAGCAGCTAAAACAAAGTGTTTCAAATACAGGCTGAAATAAGGTTTTTTTAAGACACCAGTCTTAGAAAAAAACAGAGATTTATTTGAGGTGTGTATCATATAAAGCTACTACAGGGGCAGAGCAGAGCATTGAAAAACCACAAAACCCCTCTTTAATGCTCACAGGTCTACTTTTTTTAAAACATGATGGACTCCAATTTCCATCATAATTTTATGAAACTACAAGAGTTTGCGGAACTTCAGGCATGAAACTGCTCCTTTGCTTGATCAAACATAGTTAACAAGAATTTTCAGCCCTTGCTTGTGCAAATACAAATGATTTTGTGAGCCCTTTTTCACATTTCCAGTCTGCAAAAGTGCCGTAACAAAGCTCTGTGATCACTGATGTCGATGTGTGGTTTTTATTACGGGGTGTCAGCCCTGTAGCCTTGCGATTGACTGGCGACCAATCCAGGGTGTACCCCTGCCTCTCGCCCAATGACAGCTGGGATAGGCTCCAGCCACCTGCGACCCTGAATAGCAGGATAGATGGTTAAGAAAATGGATGGATGGGTGTCAGCCCTGTCCTCCCTGTTTCACCTTTGTTATTGTCTCTAATGCCAGGCCTCTGTAACATTGACATTAAAGATGAGGTGTTTCAGTGGCTCTGAAGTCCCACCTTGAACCGGCAATGTGAATAAAGCTTAAGATCAACATTTCAGGGACCCCCAAATTGACTTCTTTTCTCAGTTTGTCCCCACTAAAGGTTGAAGTGCAGAGGAAGCCACTGTATCTGTAGCAGCCTGCTAGCTTGTTATGTTAACCCAGCTAAAGCTTCTGCCTAAATAACTGCGAGCAATGTAAAACACTGCAAACATGAATCCAAACCTGCCGTTGTTCCTGCTGTAATGTTTGTTTTTCTTGCGGATTTCCACCAGGTGCAGGAGGATAATTTATCTCAACATGAATCTGGTTGTTTTCTTTCAAACTGTGACCGTGAATGATACCCTGCTTTGTAAAATCCCGCTGCCTGTGGCTGAGATGTTGTTGAAGTTTAGTTTTACAGTCCTTTAGTGTTTTCTAAGGAGCTGATTTGGATGGCTCTCTGCAGAATCTGGGCTTTGTTTGAGCGAGAGTTACACAAACAAAGAGAATGAAGGTGAAAGTAAGAAATTATAACCGCTTCATTTTTTTGTCTTCATGCTCACCTGCTTGAGTTGAAAGAGACACAAACACCTGTATTTGAGGCATATTTGAAAAGCATAGGTTTGATTTTTAATTTGCTTCTAAGTTGTTTTTCTTTAATAAATCTAACTGGAAATTGAGATGTTAGAAAAATAATGAAAAAGTCATGTGAGGTACAAGAATATCAATGTGATGCATACTGCGGTTTATTTCTTTGGAGCCTTCTTTCAGAGCAGGAGGAAACAAATCAAAATCATACTGTGACTTTAAATAAATCACACCTTTGTTTTGGAGAAGTAAATGAAAGGCAGAGGAGATCTTATTTAGGATATTGCTTTCCTCTGGAAACACATAAATGAGTTGAAACAGTGCACGCTCTCTGGCTCCATAGCTTTATGAAGCAAACTCGGCCCATCTGGTTCTGCGAGGCGCATAAAACAAACAGAATTTATTGCAAACACTTTTTGAATCATGGCTGCAGCGGAGAAAAAAAAGCTCTCAACACCACATGTTTACGGCACGCTTGAGTGTTTTTACAAAGTAGTTCTGTTTCTCGAAAAACGCTGTGAGTATTAAATATTGGCTCATGATTCTGTGTATACTTTCAACAACATGATCAACATGATGTATCCTATTACTGCATGCTCGCTGCCACAGCCCAGTTTACCCAGGGGAATCATTAAAGGGGCGTTAAGTGATGTGTGTACTCAACTAGTCCAGATTACAACAACATGGCTGACCTTTCGCTCCGGCTCAGAGGACGGACAAATCACCACTCCTGTCCCTTGATGCTGAAAGCCTGTTACATGTAGAATTAATCTCATATTCAAAGAGCTGGTATGTCACAGAGTGGAGAACATTACGTTATTCCTGCTAGGGCTGGGAGTTTTATTATCAAGATGGATTTGATCTAATTGTTTATCATGCAGAAAACCAAGGTCACCTAAAGGGGATCTTTTTCGTCTTGTGCTCAAAAGGTCACATAAACTAATTTTTCATAGAAATTTTCATTAAAAGAAACGTTTTTAACCCTGTGGTGCATAGTGGTCACTACAGTGGTCAACTATTTAAAAGTTATTTACTCCTAAATTCAATGGTTCATGTGATGGAAAATCATATTAGCCTGTGTCAGGATATTTTTATTCTTCTTTGGGCCTGAAAAATGTTTTCAATTTTTTTTCTAAACATATATATATATTTAAAAGTGTTATAGATGATCATCTGAGGGTGAAAAAGCTTATAAACTATAAATTATTCAGTGTTAAAAGGAATGAAAGAGAGTTCAAATGTTGCGCAAAGCAATAAAAAAAGATTATTCATGAAATTACTAAAAAAAAAAAAAAAAGAAGTAAACAAAAAGTCATATTTACATTAATTCCACACTGTTTTATGTTAAATGCTCAGTTACAAATATTTCGAATAAAAATGGAAACTATTTCTTCATGCCTTAGGACAAATAAAAACACTCAACGGAAAAATCCTGACACCGACTTTCATAATTAATGCATCAGAGGGTTAAGAGAAGGTAAATCCTACATGCTGCAACAGTTACTATGAATATTATATTTTATTTCATCTTATGCTCCACTGTTTAGACCTTTTGTCCATCTCTGAGGAGTTAAGTCTGTTCACCTCAACTTTACTTCAACTCTCATTAAAATGGAACAAAACTCAGCCAGAAACTTCAGATTTGTGATGACTGGGAGATGCAGGTAGAAGTTGAAGGTAAACTCAAAGTACCACACGACATAGTTTGCACGAATCTGAGGCCTGACAGTTCTGTGATCAGTCAGTCAGAGCAGAGTTTACTACTCTGAGCTGACAGTACCATGCGAGGACTCAGTGGAGTGGACATATGACAGGAAAAGACTTATTTATGCAGATTGGGCAGCAGAGACAGACAAGTGAAGGGTTTGTCCAGTAGAAATAGGATGTAGAGGGTTTGGCGAAGGATCAGCTTCCTCATCACTGAGGGAATCAGGGGTGTGTGGACAGAGAAGAGGCAGTTAGTATGTTATATATATTTGAAAATAGTTTCATAATGAAATTAAATGTTTTAAAGGGACTATGAGGATTTTGTAAGTGATCTTGGAAAAGTCTCATATCCAATCATAATTCACAATTTACAATGAGATTATCATCAGCGTCAATATGAGTTATTTACAATGCTATTTCTCTGCTTCCTGATTGGGTCAGACTGGACCAGATTGTTTCACGGCAAGATGAAGTGTCTATGACAACACCAAACTGACTGACAAAGTTTAGCAGTGAGAAGAGAGATCTGTGTTTTCCTCTGCTGAAAACGGTTCCTGTGATTTATTTTGTTGTAGTTGTGGACTCTGGAGCTGGACTGTTTGACAGACAAGGGACAGAAAAGCAAAAGGAAGCTAAACAGGAGAGTGATATAGCACAGGATAAAGGCCAAAACACAGGTTACACTTGAAATTCTTCTTCAGGAAGTTTGTTTTCAAGAATTTTAATCTAAAAATGAGCATTTTCTTCTTGTCTTACTATCTGAGAATACTTATCAAGGCCATCTTGTTTTTACATTTATCAGTCTTATTTCAAGATTTCTAGTCAAGTGAAATTATCTTGCTGCATGGGCAGATAATTTCACTAGTTTTAAGCTATTTTTTCATCAAATTTAGTATTTTTATCTTATATTCAGACTCCCTTTTTTGGCAGTGTAGGCTGTTGATAAACAATTACCTCATCCCATTGTACCCCGACCAAAGTCGTCTTGAACAAAAAAAATGTATAGTTAAAAGGAAGATCCCATCTCCATTTATTTGTCATGCTCATTTTGTTGCTCCATGTAAATATTTACAGTATAAATCCTTGACTGATATATTAGTGTTGCCTTGCTGCTTGATCTGTATAATTCTATTTCTACATTGTTGTGTTGACTTGCTTGCTCTTGAGTGAACTTTAAAATCTCCTCTGCTCTGGAGTTACAGCAGTTCTTCATCTGTCCTATTATATAAAAGCAAAAATGGCCAAAGAATAACTTATAAACATTTTTAACGTCAGATAAAATGAGTTGAAGGGTGGAGAGATTTTAAAAATGGATGAAAGTTAGGAATTTTTGATTCGAAAGAGCCAGAAATCTCATTTCCTGAGATGAAATGAAAGCCCATCACTGTCATTATGTTACAGGAGATTACAGTGAAATCCAGTGTTTCTACTACCTGGTTAGTGCACAGATGTACGAAGACATTCACTCAGATGAATACTATAAAAAAGACACACATCAAAATACATAACGATTGACTTGTTAATAAATAACAAGGTCAAGAGTGAGTGGTTTTCGTGCTTAGCTCTTGTGAAGGAATAATCATCCGTCATCCTCTTGGGTTTGTACATCTAAGTAATTTTGTACTCCATAGAGTGAGGAACAATAGCCAACCAGCTGTCTAAACCACTTTGTATTCTCATTTTTCCCCCCAGCGCAAAGAATCCAAAACGGCCAAGTAATTGAGACTGAGGGAGATGAGGAGGATGAAGCAGAAGATGTGTCGAGCACGGCGGGGCCTCAGCTGCCTGGCGGCGTCACGGAGAGACCCAACAGCACCTCCAACGGACACTCCCAAATCCTCTACGTGATCACGTCCAGCCCCGGTAAACCGGAGCACAACATGCCAGGTCAGTGGGCTGGACGCGGCGAGACCACCGGCCACAGCGCTAGTATGTTAACACCCATAATTCTCAGCACCTCTCTCTACCTCTGCAGGGATTTCGTGGCAGGTTTCTTGGCTACAGCTCCCACTGAGCATGACCTGATTTCTCTGAAAGTAAAAAATCATCGCGGTTTGATGAGAGGCTTTTAGAGGCTTCAGCCCAGAGTGGCACCCTGTGATCGTACACATGCTGTTTTTTTTGTTTTTTTTCCTGTCAGTGACTCAGATAACAGAAGTTACTTTAGGTCTCCCTGCTGATCACAATCAGGCCTCTTGTCAGAGCTACGCAGGTGGACTGATGTGTTCGACTTCCTTCAAACATTACTCCCTCTAAACTCTGAGCGCTCTGTCTCTAAAGGCCATCAGACGTATTTCTCAGCCTGAAGAGAACAGATGTGCAGGGATAAAGCTGCTTTTTCTTGACAATTTGCTGGCTGATTGTGGCTAACAGGTGTGCTAGGAGTGCTTGAATAATTCCTTGCTTGCTAATCCTCTCAGTCTGCTTCAGTTTGTTTACATTAGTGAGATTTGAGGTCTGATGTCTTGATATTGTGTTTGTTTCCTCACTGCAGTGTGGACAATTTACGCTCTGGCGGCTCTCCTCATACTGACAGTCATAGCCATGGTGGCGAAGCTGCTACTGCATATCACAGTCAAGTAAGTTGAAGGGTGTTTGGGGCATGTGTTATCAATCTAGCATTGTATTGAAAAGTTAGTTATTTACTGTCTTTCATGAAAAGAAACATTAGTTTTAGTGGTTTTGCGTTATTCTTGATTAATTCGGACACACTTCTGTTTTATGCAAAAGTATCATTAATGGTATTGATATTCACGTACTGGCCCCTTCATTTACTTTGTTTGAGGTGAATACCAATATTGCAGTATTGCACACCGCTAGGGTGTAGTCAAAAAGGTCAAAAGGTCTTTGCGTGAATTTCTCTTAATGAAGCAATCATCTTATTCCATCCCATATTGACTCATCTTCTCTCTCACTCCTTTCTGTCTTCCTCTTTATTTTTTACTTCTTTCACCCTCAGGTCCCCAAACATCCCCACAGAGAGCGGTGCCGACAGCTGCAACCAGAGCACAGCATCCTCCGAGCCATGGATCATCCTGTACCGACCCTCCACCATCTCCCTCTTCAAGAAGAAGTTAAAGAACCACCACGGAGACCTCAGCCCCCTGGTGGGTAACTAGCGCCACTCCTGCGCCCACTGTTAACCGAATACTACCACCAACCGCAACTACTCTGTACAAGGGCCGTCAGATTGCAGGCCCTCAGACATTGAAACTCTACGAGGCGCTATGCTCACCGTGACAACTGAGTGACTGACTGCCACTAAATGGCCCGTGAGCCAAAGTGGCTGCACCCTCCCAACTGAGCGGAGGGAGGGGCAGGCAGGGCTGTCAGAGAACTTAATGTGGGAGAGGAGAGCGAAGACATAGATGGAGGAAGATCTGCAGCTCTGACAACGATTCAAGGACGCTCTTAACATGCAGGAAGCTTTGCTGCTTCAGCAGGGCTCGGTTTCCATCACCCACAGATGTCCCTAACACTCAACATACCTCCGGAAAAAAAAAACTCTCCAGACTGCAGGCTCACCAGAGAAAACACTACAAAGCTGGATGCAGATCACAACTCCATTCACTGTCTGTTCTTTAGTGTGAGACATTGGGTTTGCCTCTTTCTGGTGCTTCACAGTCACTGGGAATCTTCCTCCGTATCAAGGAGAGGATCAAGTATTGGAGTCTTTGATACACACACTCATATTAACAGTTTTTGTAACTCCTCAATCTGCCTCATATCGACTATGAACACTTGCAGCCAAAACTAGAACCCTCCCATCCAAAGAGTTGTGTATTTATTTGTCTTGTTTGATTTCATATGCAAAGTCTCTTTTGTTGTGTTTCATATGACAGTTAGCGTTCGAAAGAGAGTGAAGCAGGACGCGGAGACGTGACGTGGCGTGGTGGTTGATATCACAGCACTTTGGGGATGAGTCACTCGACTTAATAAGAAAAAAAAAAAAAAAGATCAGAGATAAAAGAGAGCCCGCTCGCCCACTTGTTCACTCAGCGCTCATGTGGATTTGGATGGAGAGGAGAAGTAGCGTCGTTCACTCGGGGGGTTGGGTGGTGCAGTTTGCAGACAAACTGCCATTTAGGGAGGCTTGGGAAGATCTGAGGGCTTTTTCTGCTCGGTTGTGGGTGGGAGTCTTTCCGGTTTGATGGTGTTCAAGTGCCTTAAGGATCTCCTCTTTGCTTGTCTCAGATTCCTCACATCTGTTTCTCCGACAAGGCGGACTGGGGTCCCTCACAGGAATCTGCACTTCTTTAGAAGAAGAGTTTCAGTCCAGAAAATAGGATTTGGAAAAGAGAAAAATGATGCCACATTTTGTACAGTGATGAAAAGCGTTTCTTATTAGTTTTATTTTTTACACATAGCACAGTCAACTGAACACCTCTCCAGTCTGGATCCTTACACTTTTATTACAGGGTGAACACTAGATGATTCATTCTTTGTTCCAAAACAAACACATAAAGTTTTAGACAAGGCTTTAAAAGAAATGTTTGTTTTTTCTAATTTCTGTTTGTGCTCTTACGTGTAGTCTTGGACATTTACGGAGCATATTGTTCACATTAAGTTGTCTTTTGATTACAGGGGTGAATATTATTGTATATTATGTAATTCAGTGTGGGGATGATGTTTATGTCCTCTCTTTCATTTAATGTCAGCGTTCGAGAGAGATCTGTCAAAGTGCTTTCGTCAACTTGGCTCAAATGTGGGATACAGTTTTTCTTACCCAAGACAGCAATAAATTGCCAAAATTCAACCAGACGCTTCAGACCTGGAAGCTTTAACATGTCACCTTGATTCCAGGCCAAAAGGTTGAACGCCAACAATAAACCGAGACAGATTTATAAACGAGAGCCAGCAGGGTTTTGCTCAACCTGACAGCAGGTTTGCAGCTGTGATGGTGCGTAGCTGTGGCATTTCAACGGCTTGGGAAAGGTCAAACTCTTCTCGTCCACTTTTGGAATAGCAATTTCCTGATGTGGGACTCTTACAGAAACATTAATGTGTTCCAACTATACCTACATCAATGCACTTAAACACAATCTACTTACAAACTGAGCAGTACTTATTCGTTTTCTGTAGTTAGCAACAATGAGAAGAAAAATCTAAATCATACTTTCTGTAGCACTTGAGACAAAAAGTTTAGTTTGATTCGTGATGCAACCACACAGACAGTCATAAAAAGATTTATATTTTGCCAAAGATAGCTTAATTTGATGCTCCAAAAGGTAGAACTTCTTCCCCAAATAGAAGTTTATCAAACTGTGACTCTGTGCCATAAACTGCCCGCCTGCTCATCTGTAACTTATGTTAATTATTGCAAGACAAGAGCACATGCCTCTGGGTCTGTGATGTTCAGAGCAGGCCATGCGTACAAAGAGAGAGAGAGAGAAAGGGGAGAAACGAGTGCCTGGACGTGAGAGCGATGGCAAATTAATGCGCGTCCAAATCAAACACAAGCTAACGAAATCTGACAGTTTAAATCTAACAAGGCCATGCTTGTTTGGATAGCCCAGCGAATTATGCAAACTCACATTTTCTGTCCCGTCCCGCGGTCCATTGGAAAAACTCTCCGCTATCTCTTGAGCTGTGGAAACAGTCCCTCACCCCCCAAACTGAAGCTGATGTAGTGCTCGATGGCGTGAAAACAACACGAGGAACCCCGTGGGAAATGATCTTGAGGGGTCGAAACATTGTTTTTTCATGAAATTGTAAATAGCAAGAAATAGTGAAATGTTTAATTTATACAGTAAATTATTGTTATTTTGTATGTGAATGGGATATAATCTATCTTTTGTATAAGTGAAGTATCTTTGTAGTTTTATTTAATGTGTCCTGGTTGCAAAATAAACACTGTATGCATGTTTCTTAAGCTGTTGTTGTTGTTGAGTTTTCTTCTTTCTGCTCAATAAAAATCCATCCTTTCCCCAATCGCACAGAATAGTACATACTCAAGTGGCAGGGAAACACGTGGGTCATAAAGCCACAAAACTCACATCAAGCTTAAATTATTATCTTGTGTAGTTTCCATCTAAAACCAGTCCATGTGAAAAAAAGTGGATTCAGGCATTAGTGTTTGCATAGTGGGACATCTGCACCCCCTTTGACTTTTTTTTTTTCCTGCGGAGTGAAATACTTATCAGAGATGTGGAATGACTCCCAGACTGTGTGGGGATGCACACACATGGAGCGGGGATTTGGAGTGCCATGTGTAACCTATTGGTTCCCCTCCGAGATGAGGTCAAGCATGCAACCTGCACATTTTAGAGGAAACAGCAGGAGTGGAGCTTTATGACTGTTGCACCATGAGGAAAAAACAAACAGCACAGGACGTGTAACAAGCAGGAAGACTCAGATGTGTGAGCTGATGATTTCTTAATTCATAAAAGGTGTTTCTTTCATCTTTTGCACACTCCAGAGCAGTTTATTGACTGTTTTTCTGTCTTTCTGCATGTGCTCGCTATTTGTTGGCAAGACGTCTGGGTCTCCATGGTGAAGCAAAACACTCCTCTGAAATGTTTGCAAGTGCTTCGTAAACACACTCCAACAGATGTGCATTTGCAATAATGAGGTTTACTGGCACCTTATAAAGGATGTATAAATGTTTTACTATTAGGATTCAGACCCTTGATATGTCACTATAAACTATTCAAACATGTGGGAGACAGTTTTCATTCATTCATTCATCCATGCAGGCTGAATATTTAGCTCACAGGCAGAAATAATCTGGATAATCATCTAAAACTGTGATAGAAGACGACAAACAATCTTTATTAGTTTTGTCACACAAGAATGACGTCCCTAATGAGACGCCAACAAACGTGACTGAATATCAGGCTCTTCAGTATTTCTTGTGCATCACATGTCCTGTCAACACCTGCAATGATAATAAAGCAAGCTGCTGGAAGCTTCATGAAAATGTCAGATAAAGCACAATCCTAATTCCAATGAAGTTTGGAGGTTGAAAGAAAAGATATTTGTTGCTCACAGGGATAAACTTTGCTTTCTTTTTCAAATATTCACTCATTTTAATTTGATGCCTGCAACACATGCCCAAAAAGCTGAGACAGAAGCACGTTTCCCACTGTGTTACATCACCTCTGCTCAGTAAGCGTTTGTGAACTGAGGACAATAAATGCTGAAGCTTTTTAGATGGAATTCTTTCCCATTCTTGCTTAATTTTCAGTTGCTCAACAGTCTGGGGTCTCTGTTGACATATTTGAGCTTCATAATGTTCCACACATTTTCAATGGGAGACAGGTCTGGACTGCAGGCAGCAGGCAGACCAGTCTAGTACCTGCACTCTTTTACTACAAAGCCACGCTGTTTCTTGCTGAAATAAGAAGGGACGTCCCTCAAAAAGACATTGGCTGGATGGCAGCATATGGTTCTCCAAAACCTGTATGTACCTTTCAGCATTAATATTGCCTTCACAGATGTTGAAGTAACAATCTGGATGGTCCTCTTCTTCTTTGACCCAGAGGACACAACGGTCATGATTTCCTAAAACAGTTTGAAATGTGGACTCATCAGACCACAGCAGACTTTTCTACTTTGCCTCAGTCCATCTCAGATGAGCTTGGACCCAGAAAAGTGTCGGCGTTTGTGTGTGTTGTTGATATCTGACTTTGTCTTTGCATGGTAGAGTTTGAACTGTCACTTATAGTTGTAGTGATGAACTGTGTTAACTGACAATGGTTTTCTGAAGTGTTCCTGAGCCCACGTGCTAATATCCTTTACACAATGATGTTTGGTTTTTAATGACGTGCTGCCTGAGGGGTCAAAGGTCACAAGCATCCAATGTTGATCATGGGCTTTTCTGCTTATATTTAGAGATTTCTTCAGATTCTCTAAATCTTTTGATGATATCGAAATCCCTAAATTCTTTGCGATTGTATGTTGAAAACCATTGTCCTCAAGCTGTTGGACGATTTGCTCACACAGTTGTTGACAAAGTGTCGAACCTCGCCCCATCTTTGCTTGTGAACTACCGAGCCTTTTTGGGATGCTCCTTTTATACCCAATCATGACACTCACCTGTTTCTAATGAACATGTTCACCTGTGGAATGATCCAAACAGGTGTTTTTTCAGCATTCCTCAACTTTCACGATCTTTTGTTGCTCCTGTACCAACTTTTTAGGAATGTGTTGCAGGCGTCAAATTCAAAATGAGAGAATGTTTGCAAATAAAAAAAGAAGAAGTTGATCAGTTTGAACAATTAATATTCAATTGAACATAAACAGGTTAAATAGGATTTGTAAATCCTTGTATTCTGTTTTTATTTACATTTTACAGAACCTTTCAACTTAATTGGAATTGGGGTTGTATGCCGACATTTTCTCGTTCATATTTTCATACGTGTTTACATATGCAGGTTGGACACCCTTGTTATAAAGGTCTGGCTCCTGTTCACTAAGATAAGTGAGACAGAGAACAGCTTTTGCAGCCCCAGATGAAGAAAAATAAAGTTGTTTTTCCACTGAGAAATTTCTGTATTTTTGTTGACTGACCAAGGCTCAACCCAAAGCCTCATGAATTATTCAACAAACTCCAAACAAATATCCTTCAGTTTCACGCAAACTCTCCAGTGAGTTTGGAAATCCAAAGAACAAAGATATTACCAAAAGAAGCTTCTCTGCTTTAGCATCCCTTTGAAGAGGATTTATTTACATTTAGTTCGCTTTATTTTTCAATATCAAATTAGTGGATTGAGGATAGTTTTCCTTCCGAACTCAGTGAACTTCAAGTTAAAGATAAAATTCAGTTTGAAGTTTACCAAAACAGCAGAAACAAAATAACAAAGGTCAGGAGGATCCTTCAAGGGATTACAGACCAACATCACAGAGCTTTGAAAATGACGGCGCTGTCAGAACGAGAAATTACGCCCAAACATGAAGCTGCAGAAGAAGAGAATTCTTAAGAGGCCAAATAAAAGTATTTCATCATAGATACAGAGATATTCAAGTAGAGGAAACTGTAAACACTGGGTTTGAAATGATCCTCTAGCTCCCTCTACTGGTGATATAATGTTCAAGCAAGCACCCAAGTTTTAATGCTTGTGCTTTTTTTGTGTACTGAAATAACATTCATGAGCCAAAATGGACCAAATTCCCATCTAAAAATTCTTTTTGACTCTTTTAATTTATGATTATAACTTGATTTTCAGTTTAGGTTTTGGATATCCATCCTCAAAGGCTCACAGACTGATATCAGATCTTTGTGGCTTTCCACACACCCTCCCTTTGACCCCAAAATGTTTTCCCTCTCAATAGCAATTGTGCAGCTGTAACATTAATCCTTAACTACACTTGGCGCCTTATCACCACTCCCCTGGGTCCCTGAGAAAAAGCCTCAGCTTGCAGACCCCCTTCTGGTCAAACTTCCCATAGCTAAGAAAAAGAGAGCGATGTAAGCCGATGCCTCTGAACCCGAGTCAACCAGTAATCGAGGCAACAAAGGGACAATAGGTGGCAGTGTCTGGTTACTGTCAGAATGAGAAAGTGAGAAGAATGGGAGACAATTCCTGCCACTTTGTGCACTCAGGGTACTGAAGTCAGGTGGATTGTGAGAGAGGAGCAGTTACAGGAGGGAAAAAAAAGAAAGAGGCAGGTTTCCCCTTGATGGATCTGAAAAAGATTAGTGTGGACGAGGTTTATAGGCTGTGCAGGAACTTGTCTGATTTGATCCATCTCATTCTGCAATATTCCCTATGACCCTGGTGCAATTAAAACACTCTCATGCCCTTCAGTGTTTTCTGAGTGCAAGCGTCGGCCTGTTTAAGCTGCAGATTTTTCTGTTATTATTGTAGCTTTGTGCTGTTGAAAGCTGTTTATACGCATACCACCTTTTCACCTCTGTCTCCAGGATTGATGAGTCAAGTTCTGAAAATACTCAAGAATCACTTGGATAATTATTTTGTTATTTAAGTCATTAGAAACTTAAAAAAAAAAAAAAAAACAGCCAGTGTCTCATGTGTGAGAACTTGCAGCTTCTCATAGTTTCATAACATTGTTGGCTGTAGAGCTGATCACAGTCATTTATTGTTCAGTTTTCTGCCTTTAAGAACCCTATACCACACCAAAAGAGTGTGGTTTGTGCTGAAATTTCTTATTTATGTTAGAGCAGCAAGCCTGGTGTCACATAAGCTTATCTATTATTTATATATTTATTATGTTAGGATAGTTACAACAAAAAGTTCTGATGCTTTGCCCAATATTTCCCAGTCTCTTTGGATGTCTCCCAAATTGATATTGAAAGAAATAATAATTTGAAAAAAAACCCAACAACTACAAAAAACTACTTAACAATACAAAACACTAAATAGCACTATAAAACAAACAGTTCAGATTAGATTACTTAGAAAGAAAAGACAGGATTCTTCTTTAGAAAAATTATTCTCCCTTAAGTTTCCTTGCTATAAGACCAATATTATCATATAAACACAATGCTGAACACAATGAACAAATGTTTAAAAGTTACCATGGTGGCATAAGCAGTTTGCAATTTCTCCTATATTGTCTTTGAGCAAAGCAACAAATTGAATTGGACAACCTGAAGGAGTGACTTTAAAAAGGCAAGGTTATTGTTTATTTAGGATAGATACTTATAATATCAATAAAAAAAAAACAAAAACAAGAAAATGGGTAAACTTTAAAAAAAAAACACCTTTTGGCTGACAAAAAAATTGGAAAATGTAGGCTGTAAAATTAATGAAATAATACAAAATAATAAATAAATGAATGTGTTTATGGTTCTATAGAAGACGAGAATGTCCTTTTTTTGTTTTGTTTTTTTAGGCACTGAAAAAAAGATTTGTTTTGTTGTAATGTGATAAAGAAATATGTTAATTTGTTATCATGAGAAAACAAGAGATGTTATGTTGAGATGAGCTAATAAGTCGTTACCACAAGATAATTGTACATAAAAAAAGGTCATTCTTGTCCTTTGTATGATACAAATCTGCTTAGAATAAAAGAAACAAAAACAGTAATCAACAGGATATATCTTAAAATTTGTCTAAGTCTATAAACTTCGTATGTCTCTGTGTTGTTTTTTTAAGTTTGTACACTTCTTAAATGTTTTTTTTTCACATTAATTTCCCAGTTTTTTTTTTTTTCCCTTTTTAGGTCTCAAGTCAAATCATTTAAAAAAAAATTAAGACAATGAAGAATACGGTAATACTTCAATCATTGTAAAAAAAAAAAAAAAAAGAAAAAGGAAAAGGAAAAAAAAAAACTACAACTCAGTTTATTAAGGGTTAAAAAACTACTGTCGCCTGTGAATGACGTCAGGTTGTCGCAGAATTGTATAATCAGTCAACATGGCCGCGTCCATGAGACTGTTGGTCCGGAGGGTTTTCAGACTTTCTCACAGAAATATCAACGTAACAGCAGCTGGAAGAGCAGCTCGGTCCGGCCACTGTTGGGGACCGTCCACCTGTCGGTGTTTCAGTGATGCAGCCGAAGACAGAAACACACATTTCGGCTTCGAAACGGTGCCAGAGGCAGAAAAGGCGAAGAAAGGTGAGTGAACATTAGAGAGCAGCTGCTGCTGGAGGTTGTTCCTGTTCAGAGGACTTCATTCAAACAACAACTCTGCTTTTTATCAATTCAAGAATCAATGACGTTTCCATTCATTAAACCTCATCACTGGCTGGTGTCGGTATAAAATAAAGGAACATCGTGTGAAGAGTCAGCGTAAAATCATCTACACGATTTTAAATAATTGAGTGTTCAAGACCATGGAAGCTCATTTTCGTCAATTGAAAAAATAGTTTCCACTAATATTTCATAGTTTTGACTTTCAATCTCATAATTACGATCTTTAACCTCAAAATTATGAGTTTTATTGGCATTTAAGAAATAGCTCCTCAATTGTTCATTCTAACAATGAGATACATTTTCCTTTTTAAGACAAAAGAAATTAAAATTGAGGCAAATAGTCAATATTAAGTAATGGTCGAAATTATGCAATGAAAAGTAAGATATATGACATAGATATGCAACATTATGGGATAAAAAGTCGAAATCATGACGTGATGAAGTCATGATTCTGACTAAAAAAAACAAATTAATGTTATTAATTAAGATTATGAGATGAATGTTGAAATTGTTCCACAAGAGATAACATTATGATCATAAAAAGTCAAAATCATGAACTAGAGTGGAAGTTATGAAATGAGAAGTCGAAATTATGACATGAGAAGTCAAAAGTATGAGATAAAATGTTGTTTTTATCAAATAATAGTTAAAAATTTGTGATAAGAAGTTAAATTTATGATGTAAAAGTAAAAATTATGAGAGAAAATTAGTCAAAATATGAGACAGTCAAGTCATGAGATTTTAAGTCAAATTCATGTGGTATTAATAGCATTAAATAAGATTGAGATCAATGTTGAAATTTTTAAACAAAGAGGCAAACATTATAAAATAATTGTAATCTTTTCATAAAAAGTCAAAATCATGAAATAGAGTGGAAGTTATGAGATGAAAAGTTAAAATTATGACATAAGAAGTCAAATTTATGAGACAAAATATTGATTTTATTACATAATAGTCAAAATTTTGCAATAAGAAGTCAAATGTATGCTGAAAAGTCAAAATTATGAAAAAAATAGTCTAAAAATGAGACAGTCAACCCATGAGATTAAAAAGTCAAATTCATGACACAAAAAGTCAAAATTGTGAGATAAAAATTTGAAAAAGAAGAAACCTTACGATGTAGTAGCTTTACTAGCTTGAGCTCTGGTTGCTGTTTGATACGGTGTAGAAATGAATTGTCTCTCCATTAAGACTTACTTCAGACTTTGCTATACAACAAATGAAATGTTTTCTTTGCTAAGGTATTCACTTGAGATTGGTCTGGGCAAACAATCCCTCCAACCAATTTTCAGGAAGAAGAGTAAGGGGATACAGGAACTACAATGCCAGCTGGAGCAAATGAATCTCATAATTTCAACTTTTTATTTCGTAAATTTGACTTGGACGCAAAAAAAAAAAAAAAAAAATCTTGCAACAAAGCCAGTTTTGTTATCTTTTTTGATTCATGGAAATGGGCTTCTTTCCAAGATAAGTTGTGTATGTGCAATAAAGATGTAAAACACAGAGTTAAATTCTCCTTTCCTCTCTGCTTCTCAGTGTATCAGGTGTTTGAGAATGTGGCACAGAAGTATGACGTCATGAATGATGCCATGAGTCTGGGGGTTCATCGTTTGTGGAAAGACATGCTGCTCCACGTCATGCACCCACAGCCTGGAGTGCGACTCCTGGATGTTGCAGGAGGAACAGGTAAAGTAGTTGTTGTGCACCCCTCCAACTCATCCAATTGGACGCCTGGTTTAAGTCCCTTTGTTTCGTCTGTGGATGCTCCTCCTCAGGTGACATCGCCTTCAGGTTCCTGGAGTTTGTACGCACTCAGCAGGAGCGGCAGCAGAGACGAGCCATCAGGTCCATGCAGACGCCGTCATGGGGGGACATTTCTTCTAATTACACCTCTGAGGATGTGAATGAGCCTCAGGAGTCCAGAGCTGTGGTTTGTGACATCAATAAGGAGATGCTGAAAGTGGGCAAGCAGAAAGCTGACGGCATGGGGATCAGCGCTGGTGAGTTTTCAACTATTTTTGTTGAGCTCAGTCCCTCGGCTGAAAATTTAGACCTGAAGTAACTGAAAATATTTGCAACCAGCTTCTGAGTTTTGGTGTGTTTGTGTTTGTCAGGTCTGTCGTGGGTGGTCGGGGACGCAGAGGAGCTTCCATTTGACGATGATCAGTTTGATATATATACCATTGCCTTTGGCATTCGCAATGTCACTCACATAGAGCAGGTGAGCCCCCCTCTCTCATGAACAAGCATTATACTGAAATTATCTCATATCAATGCTCCATTTGTGACATATTTCTTTACGTAATTTCCATAAAAAACAATCACTAGGTGGTGTCAAACATTCTCATCACAGACTTATGAAATCAATGTCCCTCAATTGTCTCTTGATACCAGATGAGAAGTGATCAGTTTTCTGCAGTGTTACGTGCTGTATAAACACCAGCAAACTCTGCTGTCGACCAAGGAAAATATTCCCCATTATGGGTTGATATGGGAAAAATATGACAAGATATTTTATGGCAGAATCAGGATCTGGATTTTGTTAGGACAGTTTTTCATAATCAGACTATTTGAAGCTGCCAACAACATTTTTAGCCCAAAATATAATGAATTGTCCTGCATTCTGAACAGTTTTCCTGCAACAGTTCATAACTTTAATCCCATCTTGTGTCCTTTGATGTGTTTTTTGAATTCTCACATTTTCACATCATGATAAAAACATTTATTTAGCCGGTTACTCTTTGAAGTTAACAAAAATTAGTGACAATTAAGTAATTTTCTTTTGTCTAATGAATGAATTTGTTTACTCAAAGGATTTCTGTGCTTTGTTCAGGCGCTGCAGGAGGCTCTGCGAGTCCTGAAACCTGGTGGCAGGTTTATGTGCCTAGAGTTCAGCAAAGTGACCAATCCTCTGTTAGCAAAGTGAGTAGTGCTAACGTGTGATGACACAATCAGAAGCTGCAGCCTGATTCTGCTCTTGTGGGTTATTGTGTATTACATCAATTAAAGACCTTCATATATGTCCAACCAGGAAAAGGTCTAGGGGAACAGAATACTGTTGAGATTTTTTAAGCCTCAAGATACATTTTGTTGTAAATGAGCAAAATAAAACAGATCTGTAAATGCAAATCTGAAAAACTAAGCTATTGCTGTGATTTTTTTGTTTTTGTTTTGCTTTTTTCAATCCAGGTCAGGCAACTAAAAAGTAGTGAAATCATTTTGCCTTCTGTTGTTGCAAATTTTCACAAAGTATGTTTCGAATAAACAAAAGCAAAAAGATATAAGAATTGAAAAATATATAAATAAGAGAAAAGAGGAAGGCTGCTTTGAAGTTTTGAACAACACTGCCCTCTTCTGGGTTTGAAAGACTTTGTCCTCTTAAAACTGCCAGCTACAGGCAGCAACTTTAATTTCCATCAAGCTTAAGACCTCGTAAACTGTGAAAAATAAGACATCATCTATTTATCACTGATAAATCTTAGCCGGGAACAACCTGGTGTGAATGAATAACACATCACCAGGGTTTGGCTTTATCTCTCATCTGCTTTTTGTTTTCCTGATGACTTCTCTCTGGTTTTACTTTTCAGGCTTTATGACACTTACAGTTTCCAGATGATCCCAGTTCTGGGAGAGGTGATCGCTGGAGACTGGAAGTCGTACCAGTATTTGGTAGAAAGCATCCGCAAGTTTCCAGATCAGGTGAGGAAACGCAGAACAACAGAACAGGATGGTCTATTCGATTTATTGGGATGTTTTAATCTGACATGTAGGAGCTGCTTAGAATTATTTCATTGTGTGTGGTGCTAACAGCTGTACTGATCATTTTCTTTTGTTCTCTGTCTCCTTCAGGAAGAGTTTAAGGGAATGATTGAAGATGCAGGTTTCTACTGTGTGCAATACTACAACCTCACTGGTGGAGTTGTAGCTCTTCACTCGGGTTTCAAGTTGTGAAATGAACCTAAACACATCATATGAAACACAAATGATCAGAAAGACTGGCCTTGATCATGACGCATTTTGAGCTTCATGACAAACTGACGACAAAGTTTCTGGGCATGAATTTCAGAGCTTCTCGCTGCTGGTGGCACCGAATCATATGTCAGTGTATGTACTCAGAGTTTTTCCCCATTTACACATCTTTGTTTTTGTTCTGAGGATATAAAGCGGATAGAGGGGTAAACTGGAAGAGCATGTGAGAAAATTATGAGAACTCTTGCCTCTACACGATTAACGAGGCCAAACAAGCCGCTCCACTTGTTTTTTATGTCTGCAAACAACTGTACTGAAAATCAATATGAGGGTAAAGAATGCTACTCTCAAACATATAGTAAATATCAATGTATGTGTGGTATAAGTGTTTGAAAACTTGTAAGTGAAACCATAAGTGGAGTAGCTTTGAATACTTTTGTATTTGAGTTTTGTTGAATTATAAGCTTTCACAAAAGTAGGCATCCGTGTGTGATTGGATTCTTTTCAGAGATAAAGACACTTAAAGAAAGACACCACACCATCAGTTACTTGAATAAAACTGTATATTTTACAGATCTTTGTACACTTTTAATTACAAAACTGTATGGTACTAAAGTTTTAAAATCAGTTTTTTGGTCAGAGAAGATTTAATCGTCTTGTGTGCAATTACCATGTATATACAAAGTCTCATGTTAGTGATTTTTCTCAAAATAAAAAGCAACCAAAGAACTCAAACGTTCATACACTCTGAACATAAGACATGGCTTAAAGATAAATATATTAGTAAATAAATATTCAGAGAACATATTTCCATTTATGAAATGTGTTTGCTATACAGGTACAGAAATATACACAGATTGATTTCTAGCCTTTTTTAAACATTTGTAATGGTAATGACAGAAAATAATTATACTCTTAAAAAATTAAAAAATATTAATTTTTGTACACATTTTAATCTTAAGTGCTAGAAACAATAACAAAAATTAAATAGTGACTCAAGTACCCCAAAATGTTATATTTGCAGTAGGTACATATCTCTATGCAAAAGGCAAGATTAGATTCTCACTTGATTACAGCACTGGGTTAACTTATAAATAGGGTTATTTCAGAAAGTTTTCCTCTGTGTAGAGAATGTGTATATTTCATAGAAACAGTATAAAAACAGTCTGCAGGACAAACAGAAAGGCATGAATGACAAGCATTGAGTATGTATTATGCATGGCACAATATGATTCAAACGGATACACTGTGGTATGTATAACTGCATCATTAAAAAAAAAAAAGTCACAGTACAATAAGGAACCCTTATGAATGAGTCTTTTCCAGCTACTTTCCTTTGGCCTTTTGATACATGCTAGAACCTTTACAGATATTTAAGAGAGCATGCCTCATTGAGGAAAAATTGGATAAGTGACAGCAAAAAAACACTTTTAAGGGCTTCCAAACAGGAGGTAGAGTGCTTTACTCTACGTTTAATATTTAATAGATATTGCTACAAATAGCTTAACCAGCGTAAGGCTTTCATGTTGCTCTGGCACGTCTCATACAGGTAGGCCACAACTGGACAGAAATGCGATGCATAAAAGAAATTCAGTATCATATTGAATATAGACCAGTGTCAGCCTTGCATTCACATTTCTATGCATTTTTTTTCTGTGATATATAGCTTCTTCTCCTCAGAGAAACGTGTGGGTCACACTTAAACTTACACAGACCCATTTACCTGCTTTAGAAAATAACAAAAGAAACAAAAACAATCATGTCTTTCTGTTTTGGTATAGCTATGTCCGTACAACCTATTTGAGTTGGTGGTTGAAGCTTTATAGGCAGTCAGTGTTCATGTGCGCATGAATAGATGTTTGTGAATTTAAAGTGTTTGAAGAGAAATCTCAGATCTTGCACCAAAGTTGGAATTCAGGTTTCTTGTTCTTCACAAGAGGAGGCTCAAAATGACAGAAAACTAACCTTTAATGGCTGCGGAAAACAACCTCTATCCATTCATGTAGCATCACTTAGACCCCATTTACACCTGGAATGTTAAATCAATGCATTTGGAGCTGATCTCTGTTTCCCAGGCTAAAAATAAACCTTGGTTAAGAGGTCAGAGCAAAAATAATGGCATAAAGAACTTTTAGATGGGTTGAAGTAGATCTGAAATCCTACAGATAAAGATGAACAAAGCAATAAAAATTGTTTCTTTTCCAATCCTGATGACGTCCTCACACAAAAAAAGCCCATTGCCACCAATTAAAAAAACACAAAATGAAAAGCGGCATTTTGTGAGATTCTTAATTTCAGCTTTTAACGCAAAGTAATGACGGTTAATATCACAATTTTTACTTTTTATCATCTGATAGTAATTTTTTACCCTATAATTTTGGCGTCTTATGTCATAATTTGATTCTTATGTCATGAGTTGTTCTTCTTATTTCATAATTTCAACTAATTATTTTGGCTTTCTTTGTCAAAAATGCGACTTTTTATCTCACAATTTTGACGTTTTATCTCATAAGTTTGACTAATTTGCTCAAAATTATGTTAAATATAGGCCAAAAAGTTGCTAAACAAAGAAAATTTCTCATTTTTGTTTTTTTTACTGGTTGAATTGGGCTTCCATATCTCACATGTTGTCTGAACATCAGGTATAAATGGGGTCTGAGCAGCAGGGATTTTTAAACACAGTTTGGTGCTGAGATGTTTGTAGCCACAGTTATAAACTTGTTTCTCTGTTTATGAAGAAATGAGAGGCCATTTCAGTAGAAATCCACACAATCTAAGATGATAACATTCAGCGCTCATAGAGCAAGGTTAGAACAAGGCAGCTGAGGGTTTCAATGATTGACTGACTGATACGGTACCAAACACGTCCTTTTGACTGAGTCCTCGCTCCCTGGGCTAAAGTTCACACACCCAGACCTCCATCATTTGTTGAAGTACTGTTTCCTAGCGCCGTGGGGCTCACAGAAATCTGAGGGTGAAACAAAGCCCGGGTTTCCTCCTCCTGAGGGTAAGCATGACCTCTGAACTGTCCCGAGGCAAAGTACCCCTCACCTGTCCGCGACTCTGCCTCCAACGTGACACTGACGGGCAACAAATTGCTTTGGGTCTCTGCCCCCATGCCCAATTCACAATCCGTGTCCTCAGGAATTATGGGTATTCTCTGGTTGAGTTCGCAGCAGCCCTGTCCCGAGCAGGCGTCTGAGTCTGCGTGTGCGTACTGCACGTTAACAGCGTAGTCCTCTGTGAAGCGCCCCGCCGCAGCCCTGTGGACCTTCATCTCTTTGTAGAAGCAGCAGGGCAGCCCTTCGTAGCTCACCTGCTCTGCTGAAGGGCACAAGTGCTCTGGAGCAAAGTAGTTCTTGGAGGTGGAGCTCTGAAAGTCCAACCCCCTGTGAAAGCGTCCTTTGGCCAGAGGCCCCGCTTGGTCCGAGTCCTGCCCTTTGCACTCCGCATTGGGAGGAAGCACCTCGAAGCAGCAGCTACAGGCCGCGGCCCCGAGCTCCCCTGACTCCTCCTGTGCCCCCTTCCCCCTGTCCGCCCCGGAAGCTTCTGGAGCCCCGGCTGAGGTAGTGCTTATGTTGCTGTTCTCCCTGGGTTCCAGTGATGAGCGACTGCTGTAGTTGGGCTCCAAGCTGCAGTTGGAGAGGTGGTCCCCCGAGTTATATCCCGAAGCTCCAGGAGGAAGCTGGAGGCAGTCGTGTCCCAGGGGAGCCGACAAGGACGAGTCCTCAGCAGGAACTGTGGTGCACGCCGCAGCGCCCGCTTCACCCGTGGAGCCCCTACACGGACTCTTACTCCTGTAGACGTACGGATCGTAGTCGCTGCTCAGCGAGCTGCGGAAAGTGGAGCAGCTCCCGTACACTCCCTGATTGCTGACCTCGGTACAGTCCAACATGGAGTCACTGGAGGAGCAGTGGCACTGGCCTGAGCTGCTGCTGCTGCTGTCGCTACCTGGACAGTCAGCAAGGTAACCGCTGCACACTGAGCGGTGGCCATGGTAACAGCTCAGGCCAGAGGCGCTCCCGGTTTCACCTATCCTTGAAGAAGAGGCAGGAGCCATGTGAACCACTGTGGGGTATAACAGTCCCTGCTGAAAGGCCCTGCTGTGGTGGCCCTTGTGGACCCCTCCTCCGCCAAGCTGTCCTGCCACTGCAGGCCCCTGGCCCCCCTCAGGCTGCTGGGGGAAAGTCAAGCCCTGAAAGTAGTAGTGCTGGTACATAGTTTCGTACTGCGAGAAGCAGGCTGCTCGGGAAAAGTTGCGACCGTGGAACTTTGGTCGCTTAAAAGCAGCGTGGTGAGACTGGGAGGGGTAGGCCGGGGGTCCGCGGTGCTCCAGCCCGCAGTGGTGGGGGTTGAGTGAGTGGTCCAGGTGGAGGGTGGGGTGGTAGCTCCTGAGAAAGGCAGATGTGGATTGGGGTGGGTACAGACCTTGTGGGTCTGGGTGCTGGTCCACAGTGAGCACGGTGATGGGGTTACCGTGGGGGTCCATGCTGGTTCTGGTTGGGTACGCTGTCATCTGGCCGGCGCGGTGCACTCTGCCGGGGTAGTGGACTGGCAGCACCACCCGCTGCCGGCTGTGGACTGGGTTCCCGGGGTCCATGCATGCTGGCCCTGGATTTCCCTTCTTTTGTTCTGTTGTTGAGGAAAAATTAAAACATTTAGGATCTCTGAAAAGAAATTTGGACAAATTACCAGAACATGAATCCCTAACGCAAGAACTCACCAATGATGTTGTGTCTACAGTGGGGGCAGGTGTGATGCTGTAGCAGCCAGGGGTCCACACACTTCTTATGAAACCTGTGAGCACAGGGGATGACTCGCAGCTCCTGGAGGAGGGAAAACAAACAAGTTCAGCATCAGATGTAACATTTTTACACACTCAAATGGCAACAACTCAATAGCAAATGGAATAACTTTCTCAGAATCGTCTCCTCTTTTAGGTTTGAAGACTTATACTTGTGTCAAATGTGTTAGTCTGAAGGAGGCTGGATGACCACAGGGGGGCAGCAGAGATACACAGAGCTGTAAAGTGTTCACCCCTCAGGTTTTTTCTTAATTCTGCAGAGCTAAATGTGCATCATGTCACAAACAAAACCATTCTAAGTCGACGCCTCACCACAACACAAACACAAGCCTCCTGCTTAATGTCACAATTTTTAGGAACAAAACAAACAAGAGGCTTACACTGGAGAGGAGATATGAAAAGAATGCAGCACTTTGTATTCAGACGGAGAGCTGGCTTTCGGGAGGAATTCGGGAACACTTTGAATATGAATTACATTTTTCTTCTCCAGCGAGAGCTCTTTCTCTCTCAGAAATACTGCAGCTCAATGTGACTCATCTTTGGGCTCTTTTCCACTCAACCTTTTGTTGCTGGGTTCACTGCTCCAAAACAGCTTTGATGCCATTCAGCCTTTTATATCGCCACTTCCTCTGTGCAATCCTGGCGCCGTGCTTTGTTGTGTTTTCTTCTCCTCTTTACCAAAAGAGACACATAACCACAAAAAACGCACACGCATACAGCAGCTATGTCCCCCTGGGCACTAGGGTTTGTCCCCTCTGAGTCCTCGTTGAGGGTGAGCAACACAGTTCCTGTAAACCCTTAAAAGTCCAAGATTAGGACACATATTTTGACAATGAGTCCTTGAAGGATTAAAGAAGGCCACAGCAGGAAAACAGGAAGCATAATCACAGCCCAAAGCAGTCTGGGTACCGTTATCTCTCCAGGTGCTCTGAAAGACTGAACCAAACAACTAAAAAGGCGGCGGAAAGGACGTCACCGAAGATCGCGGGACTGCGGTCCCCGAGCACATCAGGGGAACTTCCATTCTATTGTCCACATTACTGCATTATGTTTCTACAGAATATGGAGAAAACAACGCTCAGAGTGTGGACGAACACACTCACACTGCTTGAGTTTCAGCTCACAGTTTCTACTCATGTCTGTTGACCTTCTATGATAAAAATGACCAAAATCAAACGTCCCAGTGATGGACGTCTCAGCGCTTAATCAATATGACACTTTTTGGTTCAGTGTTTGATAGTTTTCACCCCTCGTTTGAGCGCCATAGTCTTTGAAATACTACTTTAAATCTTCCTCAGTTAGTATCTCAGAAAGGATCTTTTTGAACTTGAATTGTTTTTCTGATTTTTGTTTACATTCGTATGTTGGTGGTTTTTCGCTTTTTGAAAAGTACCATATGAAAAAAAGTTAATTATTATTACTCATTTTTTTACTGAAGTGTCCGCCAACTTTGTGAAAGTTATACATTTATACATTTACGTCTTGGAAACTCTCTGGCCTTTTAACGTCCAAAAGTCTGGACAGAAAAGTACATTAACCTAAAAAATGCTGCATTCTTTCTTCTGCCAGCAGGGGGCCAATCCCCAAATCTACATAAAAAAGATTTTAAAATATATTTACTGTTTCAAATCAAACATTTGTGCCTCTTCAAATTTAACATCTTACTCAAATGTAATGTTTATCAACCCACCTATATTGCACTTCAAAGCTCTGTGGAAATCCACTTTTTTTGCAATGTTGTGACTTGAAATTTTAGGTCCGATTCATTTTTGTGGTGCATAGTGGTCACTACAGTAGACACCTATTTAAAAGTTATTTACTCCTAAATTCAACGGTTCATGAGGTGGAAATTCATTTTAGCCTGTGTCAGGACATTTTTATTCTTCTTAGGGCCTGAAAAAATGTTTTCAATTTTTGTTCCAAACATATGTATATTTTTAAAAATGTTAAAGACAAACATTTGAGGGTGAAAAGGCGTAAAAACTATAAATTATTCAGTGTTAAAATGGATGAAAGAGAGTTAAAAATGTTTCGCAAAGCATTAAAAAAAGATTATTCATGAAATTACTTAAAAAAAAGAAAAGAAGTCAAACAAAAAAATAAGTCATGTTTACATTAAGTTCACACTGTTTTAAGTTGAATGCTCAGTTAGAAGTACTTGAAAAGAAAAATGGATGACTTTTTTTCCATGCTTTAAGACAAATAAAAACACTCAAGGAAATAATCCTGACACTGACTTTTAAAATTCATGCATCAGAGGGTTGAATTGCACAGCTCTTACATTGCACCTTTGTACATTTTGTGTTTTTCCACTTATGTATTTATTTTCTCAAAATTTTCAACAAATTTAATCTTATCTTTCTTTATATTCTATTATATGTTTTGTAAAGATTTTCATTCTGTATTATTTAAGCCGTTACCAGTTATATTACTTCTTTATTAATTGTTTAGTACCAATACTCCAAGTCTAATTCCTTGTGTGTGTAAATCTACTTGGCGATAAAACCTGATTCTCATTAAAGTTTGTTTTCAGTGTGAGAGTTTTGAACATAACACTTGTGTCAATCATGACTACAGATGTTTGAATTTTTTGATCTGGACGTCCCCAGTTGATGAAAATAAGAACTAGATTAAGTGTCTCGGTCTTCTCTTACCTCCCCGTCGATGTACTTCTCCAGACAGATGGCGCAGTCGGACGTGGAGCTGCTGCTCAGGGAGTCGGAGGCTCCGCAGCTGCTCTCACGCTGGCCCTTCCCTTTGGCCTTGAACTTCCTCGTCTCCATCTTTTCCAGGGCCTGGCTCGCCATTCTGTTCATGGAGCTCTGTGGCAGGGGAAGAAGGTGGGACGGGGCAAAATTAATCAGGTCTTTTGAAGCTTTGTGGAACTCCACTAATGCACAGAGAAGGCCAAAACAGTTAATATGACAAATCTGCTGCTGGTGTGAGCCGTTGAGCCACTTCTCATCCTGACCCAGGTTTTGATTGAGCAACATTTGATGGGTGCAACTCTTTCTGGAGAAATAAATCAGAAGAGGAAGTTCTAATCCTCTCTTTGGTGTGTTTTCCATCTGTAATTTGCTGCACATTTCCTTTTTCAAACGTAGCTTATGAAATATAGCGACTGATCACGACACATGCAAAACTACTTATTTGGATTAAAGTGAAGGATGCACATGTGATGCAGATTTTGTGATTTACAGTTATTTATATCTGAGGTCTGAGGGTGTTTCTCTCTTTGCTGAGGGAAATAATTTTATATTTTCAACCTTCATGTTCATCATTTTGATCACGAAGAGAGCAAATATCTCAACGATTGAACTCAGTACAAGAGTTTAGAAGCCAAGAATTAGAAGAAAAAGTTGCTGCTTTTGCAAAAAAGTCAAATTTGGAGGACGAAGATAAGCTGTCGAAGAATTTTGAGTGATTTTATTCTGAATCCGAGCACTGAAAGTTTGTACCCTTCTCTTCTTATGCAAATGAAACAGAAAATCTCCCTCCACTCCATTTATTTTGAAGTCTTCCACAAAAACAACACTGTCTTGACAAATATTTAAATTGAGGGCTTAAAAAGTCAGTCAGCACAGTTTGTAATTAGCTGTAGTTTTTCAGGAAACACTCATGAGGAAGCCTTCACTCCACTAACAACCTTCAGAGATTTTCTCTGTTTTTTTTCTGCTCAAATCGGATCAAAAAGCATTTATATTGTATAAGCAATGTTTACTTCACAAGCAGCTCATTAATTTTCACTTTTCAGGAAGGAAAGGTTGTTACATGTGACAGAGTCGCCCCCGGTGTGAGCTGCTAATTAACCAGTGAAAGAAGTCACGACCAAGTCATCCACTGCTGTGACACACACACACACATATACACAGCCATTATACACTCCTACACACACACACACACACACCTGTCTTAACGGATGCAGCTACTGTTTTCCTGTTCTGTCACAACATTTCTGCGCCTTTGGCTCCAGCAGCCAACCTCTCATCAGGGTTAATTAAACGCTTATCCTGATTCATGCAGCCCGACGTGAGCCTCCGCTGAGAGCTTTTTATCAACACAGGAGAGGAATCAATCAACAGCAGCAGCTCTACCGTCGCCTGACTAATCACCTGAGCTTCTGCGTGCGTTTTTGTGCTCCTTTATCAGCCCAACACGGAGAATTACTGGAGGTGTCAGCCCTCAGACTTGAGCTGTAGAGGTGGTAGTGTGTGTGTGTGTTCAGACGCTCACCTGGCTCCTCCTTTGCTTGAGCTTGATCTTGATGAGCAGAATGAGGCAAACCAGCGACACGACCACGAAGAACGCCAGGAAGATGCCCATGTCGAAATATTCCGTGGGCTGCTATGGGAAAAGGAGAGGGACAGAAACACAAACGTGTCAAATACTCTTCTCGTAGATGAGGGGAAAAAGTGGCTCCTTGATACATATTTTCTTCAACATTTGCTTTGTTGTAATATGTGGAAAGATTTATTGGCTGTTTGGCAAAAATCAGCTCAATACTGAGGAAATACCTGCAGGATGAAGTGATGGCAATAATTATCTTTATCTCACTGCAGCCTTAATACAAAGTTCAGCACAAGACTTAGAGCAGATCCAACTTTGATCTCAGGAGAAGTGAGATCCGAGCATTTCCAGAAACTTCAAACAGCTGGCAGAGAATGAGCAGACTGTTTTATTCCTCATCAGAAAAACGCCTCTTATCAGCCCGTCCTTTCTCTCGGGCTTTCATTATGTCAAGTTATTTGCCCTCAAAGTGTGCTGGTCTCTTATCGAATATTCAGAGCAAACAAACAGCTCTTTGAACGGCTGATATTAATCTCTCGCGGCTCTGTGAAAAAACTCCTCGGCCTGGAGGCAGCAGAGATCCAGAGAGAGCGAAGAGGTCACGTTTCATGGCTGGAATTCTTCATTCATCTTCCCAAACTTCTGTTTGGACTCACAAATGTTTTCCTCTTCCTCATATTCTCCACATGTGTCTCACATTAGCCTCAAACACACACATGTACACACATCACCCACACGGTGGTTTAGGGGTTTTGGCGTGAAGCTCTTACCCTCGGTGGTCTGTGTTGTATCCGAGCACGAGCGACTTTCTGCTTGTTGACGATGTTCATCAGTTTCACAGCGTCGTTGCCCTTCACGTAAACCACCGGCCGCTTCAGAGGGTCCTCGGCAACCTGGTTGAGCTGATGAGAGGAAGAGAGAGAGAGAGGGATGCATCAATGAAAACAGGACACATTTCACATGTCTGATATGAGAAAGGCTCTTATTCTAATATCACAATCAAGCTCACTCTTGTCAGGAGGTGTCAGGATGTTAAAGCAGCTGTTAAGGATTTCCAGAGCATTATGGGAAATGTAGTCCAGAGTTTTTCACCGTGATCAAATATTAAAGTCAAGTTTTCTTAGACTCTGAGCTTTTATTTAAACCTTTCAAAAGAGAACACACTTTTTTTCTTTATTTTTTAGACAGCTGAAGAAAGACAGGATAGTTTATATCGCCCCCTCCAGAGGGGTGTGCACTTCCACTATTAGGCCAGACCAGCATCTTTTGAGTAAAGATACATTGTATATTTGGCGCAAGATCATGACAGATATCATAATTTCTGATGACATTTGGTGAAAAAGTGTGGCACAACTTAGTACAAAATGACAGCTTACAAGCACCAAAAACGAACGCCAACATCAGCGGTAGAGAAATATCTTGAAGAGTGTCTCAAAATTTTGAGATAGAGTAAATTTTTTTAGATAAGGAGCTGAAATTATGGGAAAAAGGTCTTAACTTTGAGGTAAAAAGTCAAGGTTTTGAGATCAGGATGAAATTTTGACTTTAAAAGGTGAAATCCTGGGACTAAAAGCTGGGATTTTAAGGTTAAAAATCTGAATTATGAGATTAAGAGTTGAAATTTTGAGTGTAAAAGTCAAAATAATAAGATAAAAAGTTGAAATTTCAGGATTTAAAGTTGAAAATTTTGAGACGTGGATGAAATTTTCAGATGAAAAAAACAAATGTTGAGATTAAAGTTAAAATTTTGAGATAAAAAACTGTCAAAACTTTGAGATTAAAAAGTTGAAATTTTGTGATAACAGCTGAAACTTCAGATAAAAAGTCAAAACCTTTAGATTAAAAGCTCAAATTTTGAGATTGAAGTCAAAATTATGAGATAGTCAACATTTTAGATAAAAGTTGAAATCTTTGAGATAACAACAAGGAAGAAACCTTTGCAGCTGTACTTTTGAATGAGCTTCAGCTGCTGTCTGATATCACACAGAAATAGATTGTGGGTACACTGAGATACTGATAACATACAACAAATGTTTGTTATTTTTGTCAGTGGATTCGAAAGGATTTTCAGGAAGAAGCAGGTGAGTGAGAGGATGAAGGAACGTCTCATAATTTGTCCCAATATGGGCAAAAGAAATCTTAACAAAGCCAGTTTTTCATTAAATTAACTTGTGGAAATGGGTTTCCATCAAAAACACACGCTGTTTGTATGTTATTATCTTTTTTTTGCCCCTTCAAAAAGTCTGTGCACACCACTGAATGGTTTACGCTCATAAGTGAATAATGTCATAAGTGATAATGGGTTTGTAAAAAGACATGGGTTCATTTTCAGGGGTCGTTCAGGGAAAAGTTTGTGAACCACTTCCTGAATTCACGTCATCTTCTCCTTCACCATCCAGAGAAAAACGACCTCAAAGCTGAAGACATGGAAACTGTGGTCACTGTGTGTCAGACGGAGCGGGGGGAAACAGTCAGTGAGTAGTGAGTGCTGGCTTTAAAGTGAGTTGACATACTCTTTTATTCATCCTCTCTTTCTTTCTGCGCTCCCTCTTTCGTCTGCCGGTTAGAATCTGTAATTTGAAAAGCCCAGGGGAAATACCGAGGATGTTCACATTTCTATTTCTTCTGCTGTCGTCATGTTCCCCTGTGAAACGCTCTACGTTCTGGTCTAAAAGTACAGACTTTAAAACTTTTGATCTCCCGCTTTGAGGAATGACTCCACCATGGATTGAGTTGAGCCTTTGACAAACAATTAACCAAAGAAAAAGTAAAAACCGTGTAAAGAGTGGAATCCTCAAGCTCCACTTGTAGGTGACACTGTTCATAAACAGTATTAAGTGAGAGGGAAAAAGAAGGTCAAGTACGTTTACTTCATGAAGCTACTCCTTATTTCAGCCCCAGGACCTTAATTCTCCCTAAGCTCCTCCTCCCTGCCCCTCGGCCTTGTGGGTCCTGTCTGTGCTGATCGGGCCGCTCTGACTGGAAAAGCCTCTCAGGGGAATTTAACACAGCCGCCCAG
>RPOG01001810.1:0-7500 GCA_008086565.1 Thalassoma bifasciatum
CGGAGTTAGCTTGCTCTGCTTCGGTGATGCTAGTCAATGCCGATGTGCATTTTCCTTGACTTTTTGACATCTTTACTCCTCTTTTAAGGCCTTTGGTGATTTTCCTCCCACTCATCTATTGTTATTACTTCCCAGTTGTATAATAACGAGTTGTTCGGTGGGTATTTTTGTAGAAAAGCTGGGAGAGCTGTTTCACGTGTGTCTGCCTACTCCATTGACCAAACCGGAAGTCTCTCGTTGATTCTGATTCTAATTCTGATTCTGACTAGAAATCAATGAACCTGAAGATACAGAGCTTTTAACAGCATCAGCAGCAAAAGCCGTCACATGTTATGTACTAAACAGACGTTGGCTCAGGGGCTTGTTTTGTCACTAATGAAAACCTGGGATTAAAATCTTCAATGAAAATGAGAAGATGCAGAGAGGAGGTGAGGAGTTACACAGACAGTACACCTGTTACAGCCCAGTGACCGATCAGTGAGTCTGTGACAGGAATGTGTTTATTCTGACAGATCAGATACATTTCCTGTATTTTGAAAGTCTAGTGGTTATTTCAGCTTGTCATCATTTTATCTTCACTTGTTTCTGTGTGTTAATGTTGACTGACCGACAGGAAACCAAAGGCCGGTGTCGCGCAGATGGGCATTCAGGGCTTTCCGTGTCACACCGGGCTCCACTGTCACATCAAAGTCCTCCTGGTGGAGATCCAGAACCTGGTCCATGTTTCTCAGACTGAAGCACACTCCACCCTGAGAGGGAAGAAACACTCCATAAAACCCACTCATTAAAGAGTTCACTTAACATTTCTGTGTTTTTTTAATTCACAGGTAATTTTAGCTGAGTTTATACTTTAAAAGCTTTTAAAGAGGAAAGAAAGAAGCAACAGTTCCCAACAAGCTGCATTTGTCAATAAACAGTCAGTTTAAAGCTGTAATGGACACAACTGAAGATTTATATTTTGTTTGATCCAGCAAAAGTCACCCAACTGACCATCATCACACTAAATCAGGCTCACTTTACCTTCACTGCTCCAACGCCGCCTTCCAAGCCAGTTCCAGTGCCAAATGGGATGATGGGAAGGTTGTGGTTGTGGCAGATCTTTGCCAAAGCGCTGACCTCCTCCACACATCGTGGAAACACCACCACGTCTGGGGGCTGACATCTGGAAAACAACAATGCAACACCCTCCTTCACTGTTTCTTACACCACCTTAAATGAACCCTGATGCTATAAGTTCACTACCGTTTGTTTGTGTGACAGTCAAAGAAACTGACCTGTGTATGGACTCATCTTTGCCATGTTGCTTTCTGACGGCTTGACTCAAAGAGACGCCTTCCTCACCACATACAGACCTGAGCTCTGAAATCACTCCATCCAGAGGAGCACTCTGTCATAAAAGAGCAGAAAGATACAGTAAATATCATAAAATAAAAATCAATTCAAAGAAATGCTCAATAAAACTTTGAGCACTTTGTTTGAACACTGCACTGATGTTTTCTCTTGTTTAAACCTGAGCTTTTTAAAGTTATGGTTTGTGTCGTTATTTTTAGAGAAGAGCAGCCTCACTTCAGGGTATTATACTTTAGGACATATGAAAGAAAGAATTTAGGCTTTACACTTGAGCTGAAAATTTGTCAAAAACAATCTGATTGCGATTATTTTCCCCTGTATTGCAGTTGTGGTTTATTTGGCAACTTTTTTCCAACTCCCCCATCTGTGTGTTTTCAAACACACACTTTGACATTTATCATGGCACAACAACATTGCTTTTTGCCCAATAAAGTCACATTTCACTCTTTCTTTAGCCACTTTTTGCTTCTTTCTGACTAATTTTGTTTCATCCCAACTTTACCAATTTTGACTTTTATTCAGTCAGGTTTTTGTTCACCATTTTTACTCTCTTCTGAGTAATTTCCAAGATTTTTCCCAATTTCCTTGTCAATTTGTGTTGCTTTGTGTTAAGTTTAATTGCTTTTCACTCCTGTTTACCATTTTAGGGCTGTTTTTCCCCCATCCTTCTGACTAATTTTTAAGTTTCATCCCATTTTTTTCCTATTTTGTTGTCTTTGGCCATTTTTTTATCAATTGCCTGTTTTTGTCACATCTTTCACCCTTTTTGTTCCCTTCTGACTTTTTTTTTCTTCCAAGTTTCCCCCTATGTTCTTGCTTATTTTTGTTGCTTTTTGGCAATTTTTGCTTTACGATTTTATTAAGATTAAATTTTAATAATTATTATAACTACTCTTGGCTCATTTTCCCCATATTTACCACTTAGATTGTTGCTTTTGCAAAGAAAGTTTTTAACAATTTGTCTCTTTGGGTGAGCAGGGTTGAGTAACACTAAACATAAAACAGCTACTGAAAAAACTTAACTGGTACTCTGACACATACCAGTTAGGTTGAAGAACTATTGCGCTATTTGCAAACATATGTGTTCTTTTTCTTGTTGTTTGCTTACCTATTTATTTAATTATTTTATGGTTCCCAGGAATGATCAAAGTACCATACACTGTATTTACTGTAATTTGCAACTAGAAAATCACGTGGGAGGGATGTCGCCAACCGGGGGGTGGGGGGGTTATTTATTTAACTATCCAGAGTTCTCAATTACAGATCCATTGATAATGTATATATATTTTCAGTTTTGACATTGACATGTATGAATCTGTCAAAGGGAAATTCTTTTCATTGTGCCTCTGTTACAAAGTTGTGTCATTCCCTTCTCATTTTTGAAATAAATAAAAATAATTGATGGCAAAAAAAAAGAACTATTGCACTGTCAGGATTAGAATATTGTCGCAGGTCATCTTGCTATTTAATCTTGTTTGCGATTAATTGTCCAGCGCTACTATACACTAATGTGATTCTCTCTGTAGGAGGCTACTTTAAAAAAATTCATACGTTTTCTAACCTGACAGATAAGTGACCATAGAATAATGCAATCTTGAAGTTGTGCAGCACTTTGTGAAAGTGACACATTAGCAGAAAGTTTTGTTTTTTTCCCATCAACTCCTTATTCATACTTTTTTTTATTTATTTTTTTTATTACATAAACAGACAAGACAACATAAACATAAAATACACCCCACTCACCCTCACCTCCCACACAAAACTACACATGGTACAAAAAAATTTATACATATAGACCAGTTCAGTTAACATTTTCAAAATAAACCTTTGAGAACCTCCCATCTCCTTTCATATGTTTTGGCATCATTGTCGGTTTCAACCATATAACCTTCTAAAACTATATATCTCTGTACAAATCTTTTAAAGGAAATAATATTGAGTGCAGATCTATCTATGGCCTTAAAAATAAAACGTTTACCAAGAACAATAATTAGGTTAACTAAGTCATTACTGTCTACAAACTCTCCTAAGAATACAGAAACAAAATCTAATTTTAAGGACAAGCCAATTTCTAAACATATTTTCTCAACGTTGTTCCAAAACAAGGACACTATGTGACCGTGCCAAAACATGTGCAAGGTGGATTCAGACTCCTGATAACAAAACCGACAATCATCTGTCTCAGCCATATTCCATAGCTTTAACATTTTCCTTTTGGGTAAAAAATTATACATGATTTTAATTTGAAAGAATCGGTTTTGTACATCCACTGTAGTTTTGTATGTATTCATACTTGACGTACTCTCTAGATGTTTCGGCTTTGTTTGGAGCAGTAGGTCAAAAATACACATTGGCTTGACCAGGGATCGAACCTACGCCTCCTGTGTCTCAGTCCAGAATCACTGAGCTCAAATGCTCTAAACCAATTCCCATTCATTCCTTATGGTAGTGCTAAACCACTACGGCTGCAATATACTTTTGGCCACTACGACTTGGTGGCACTGTCCCAAGTTTTTCTTTGGCGGTCGCCTTAGCCTGAGAACCCGTCTTTCAGAGCAAACTCCAGTGAAGACCAGTGATTATTACTTTTACTCATGTAGAGGGTCTGGATAATTGTCACAAAAATAAAACTAGTATACATAAAATATATCCATCTGCAAGTGCCTGACTGGAGAGATAGGGGAAAATATAACTAACCTGCATGTAGAATCCAGCTAGTAATAAATCTCCTCTAATTATATGGTGTAAATAGTTCCTTTCTAACTCAAAGAGGAAATCTGTAACACCCTTAATCTCATTTTCAATGATTTCCATATTGAATTTTTACTGATTTATAAATCTTTAAAGGTATAGTTAGTAATCTGATGTAAGTACACTTTTTTAAATACTGGTTAAAATGATCCATATGTCCCGATGGTAATAAAGACCATATGTGTTCTTAAAGGGAACAAAAAACAGTCGCTTTCTACAGCAGGAGTTATCCTGTATAAACTCCTCCCTATTGGACCTGCCGTGAGGCCCCAGTTTGAACCAATCAGATTGCCTCCCGCTGTCTTGCACGTTCATAACGCCAGCGTGCACCAGCGTCTCTGATTCAGTGTGCATAACTGAGCACGGATGTTCTAGAGAACGCAGCAGAATGGCAGAAAAACTTCCTAGGCAGAGAGGATTGAACTGAGAAAAATTTGGGAGAAAGCCAGGGCGAAGACAAGAGTTCACATCGGGACAACTTTTCAACACCGAGACAGCTCAAAGAAGTCAAAGCTTTAAAAGTGATGCCACAGTCGCTCATTTTCTGTTGGACAGGTAAGTTCTGGGGTTTTTAGAGGGAAAAATTTAATCTTGATGAAATATTTAACCATGTTGATTGTTCTGTGGTGATTTCAGCTTGATGCTAACGTTAGCTTCTGTGTCCGTGATGTGTCTGAGATCTGTCATTAACTTCAGACACACCAGCTTTAGCCAACAGTCCAAGAGTGGGAGTTTAGTTTATCTATCTGTTGTTTTAGTCATGTGAGGAGTCATGTTTTTTACTTGGATTTTTTCTGTTTTGGTGTGAAATAGGAAGTCATGTTTACATTCATTTAGTCACATCAGCCGCTAACGCTAACGTTAGCTTCTCTGTCGGTAAAAGCCTTTTACATTTGTTACTTTTCTGAAACCCAGTCTAACATATTTGATTATATTTCTCAGTATGTGTCAGAGCATTAGTTTGATTCATACAGACAGTCAGGCTTTGAACCGGACGTTTTGCAGCTGTGTAATCTCTGGTATCTCTGTGTTGTTTCAGTTTTGTGAAGGATCGTCAACTTCAACGCCAGTCAAACCGACTGTCATCAGTCACCACTACATGAGGATAATACTCTGTGACCGTAGCCATGTTTGTTTGTTTTTAATCTTATTATGATACTGTTTTGATGTTTCTTACCCCTGAGTGGGACATGACTTGTTTTACAAAATAAAAATGACGTGTTGATGACCAGTTTTGAGTCTGCTTTTCTGAATCAATCTTGATTATGATCATATGTTCGCGAAGCAGCCGCGGGGGGAATGAGGAAGAGCTAGAGGGAGTACTCGGGAGATGCTACATTCAAATTCATGCTAGTTTTCCAAGACTGCCAACCCTGCCTCTAAATAGAGAGAATTGGACAAAAGACTGAGCGAAAAAAGTTTGACGGAACTGAAGAAGTGATTAACTCATTATAAAGGTTAAAAAAAAGTGATTTAAGTGACTTTAAAAATGCAAGCCTGATAGGTAAGGGACGCTTCTTGAAAAATTGCTGTTAAGCATCAATTCAAACTTTTTCTAACTTGTTTCACTGAGTTTGGTACAGTGAGCTTTTCAAAAGCACACAAACAAAACCTGAACATTATCAACAGGACTCTTCATGAGTTTAGCCATGTCCATCAACTTTAAAGTCGACGCATAAAGAACCCTTAGATATGTGGGACAGAGGTCCATCCTCAGCGGTACCTAAAAGCGAGGCCACATTTGCCACTTTTGAAGGATCCTTTGAGAGCCTTGAGACAGCCATTACTGGTCTTCAAATCCAGCCTTTTAAGGATTGAGACACAGCCTATGACAACAAGACATAAGGCATCGCTAAAGAGGTAACATAACAGAGAAATCGCTGAGTGTATCTTTAATTTCGACTTCGGGGACAGGGACGTATCTTCGTGGACGCATTGGTGGTTCAGTGGTAGAATTCTCGCCTGCCACGCGGGAGGCCCGGGTTCGATTCCCGGCCAATGCAACACACTTTTTTTTTTCCTGACAACTGGTTTACAAGGTCGATATATGACGTCATTAACATTTAGTTTTGTAATGTCAACATGTCAATCTAGAACAGTTAGCTTACATTGCTAGGTGTACCCAAACACTGACGCACTTTTCCAGGATTAAAACTGTTACCTATTATCGTTCTCTAAGCTCCAGCAACGCATCGAAACCACATCGAAACAAGTTGAACAATCCTCCGACGGGTGGATCATGTTACGATATTTGGACCTGAGACATGTATGTATGTCTGTATCAAAGAGACTCACCCTGGCTGCAGGTTTTGATCCAATACTCCGACCCTGCAGGAAGCAGAGGCAGTGTGAGAGCGCTCTTCTCCTGACTGTCAGGCCATGCAACATTGTTTACCCCGCTGGAGCAGACCAATGTCACACAGACGGAGGGAGAACTTCACTAACACCAACACACAGGCTGAGCAACTTCCGGATGATATTTCACAATAAAATACACACGCTAAAGACTGATCCTGCTTAGAAATAATACTTCTACTAATACCTTTAAAATAATAATAATAATAATAATAATAATAATAATAATAATAATACAATTATTTGTAAAGATGTCATCTTTTGGTTGTTTTGCGTAGTTCAGCAAAACAGTGAAAATCATTACATACATATTTTTGCATAACTGAAAAATACTGATCCAATCTTTCTAAATTCTTCAAATAAGCAGAAAGCAATAGTTCTGAAAGACCGATGCATGAATCTCCAAGGGTAAAGGACACATGCCAGATTTTATGTATTCTTTTTTTTTTTTTTTGCCTTTAAACTATTCAACACCACATTAAAATTTAACTGAAAATCTGTAATGTCCCTTAAGACCAATTTGCTTAGCAACAGAAGTTAAAACACACATTCTTACAGTACCTGACAAGAATAGGAAAGTATACAGATAGATGCAGTAAACATAATATAGATATATGTATAGATCAGCAAAACGTCACAGGTGCACTCATTTCAGACTCCTTCACAACCTGTTCAAACAATCAATGGACGTTAGGAAAAATGAGTACAAGTACCTGTTTGAGTGTCTTTGCAAATAAAAGTGTTACTTTTCCTGGTGGGTAGAAGCAGAAACCCTGAATGAAGAGGATAGAGAGGATTTGCCAGAATGGCTCTATTCTTTGGATGGCTCTAGATTTAAAAACAGAGTCAAGATCATTTAGAGCCATGCAAATAGTTTTTTGGCAGAGTTTTACAATGTTTTTACAATGTAAGCCCATTTTGGTTTGAGATGCTCAGGTAACCAAACCAATAGATCACAACAAAGGTTGAAATCAACTCAATAAAAGAGAAATAAAACATCTTAAGAGGCTTTCTGTGAACATCAATACACTTCAGTTTCCTCAG
>RPOG01001810.1:12500-46614 GCA_008086565.1 Thalassoma bifasciatum
TGTTGCGTTTCAGCCTTATGTTTACATGGAAACAAACTTGAAATGCAAATTTTTGAAAACCTCTGAGATGCTGTTTCCACCGTTGCCATGTAAAGGGAAAGCCGGCATTTTCAATGGAAACAATGACGCCATTCTCAGCGTTGTGCATGCGCATTAAACCTTCACTGTGCCATGCACAAACTGAACAACAGTAGTGATCTACTGTTTTGTTCTTGTGTGGCTGAATCTACAGACTGCCTTTCAAAATAAATGTGTATCTACTGCACCATTTCTGCAATCAGTGAAGCAGTTTTTAGTATAAACTCCAGATGATCAACTCTTCTTCAGCCTCTAAACCGTTGTCATGCAAACAGCTCTTACAGTTATGTCACCATCTACAGTCCTGACATTCATTCTACAGTATTTTCAGTCCCTCAGTGTTTTCATGTTAACACAGATTTTTATCCAGGCCGTTTTATTGTGTTTTCGAGTAAAATGCTGTGAAGCCTTGTCATGTAAACGAGGCCTAAGTTTTGTCAAAAAGGAAAGTTTGAAGTTTACTCTTCATACTTATCATACTTCTCTCAGTCTGCTGATGGCAGGCATCCTTCTGTTTGTGTTGGGTCACATGCATAGACTGTATAATGAGTGGACGTAACGACGTTCGGCTCAAACTGAAGTCTCCAGCAGATGCCCCGCCCCCTGGTGTCTGGCTGCAGTATAGGTCATAAGCCCCGCCTCCCCATGTATTCCAGATATGAGCCGGGAAAACTTTAAAAAATTACGATACCTCGTAGAAATGCTTCTCTCATCCTTACTCTAAGGTAGTATGATGATGTCATTTGGCTGCATGGTGTTCAGGTGTTTTTTTTCTGAGAAGTTAGTTTCTCATTAGTTATTGGACGTTAAAAACCGCGATATAAGTTTCATTTTATGATAGTTGACAGCTGCCGTTCGTGAGTAGTTTTTATCGGGGATATAAGAAACTTCGGGAAAGAGCCAAAAGGAGACTAAACCCTCTGAAGAAGAAGAAATAGATATTTTTATTTCTCTTTTTTACTTGGCTCCACCGGAAATTCTCGACTGCGCGGCTCGAGAAACGGGGTTTTTTGGCTTCAAAATCGTAGAAAGTTGACAGGCGGAGCCACGCTGTCCATTCTAGAAACAGTCAATGGTCACATATCGCTTCACTGTCACAGTGTTAAATTGACAATAGTTTTTTTTATTACTTCTTGTTAAAGCTTAGCGCAATCTCTTTCAGGGTTATTTAAGCCAGAAAATACTCGGGGTATCTTGAAATTTTTTTCTGATGGAGTGATAACATTAACTCAAAGGTGTTATTATCCAAGGAGGGAAAAACTGGATACCATTTCAACTACAATTTTGTCCCTGTTAGTTCTAAGTTTCAACAGTCGATCGTAGTAAAGAAAAACTCATGTTGTTGTGTTTTCATTTGTCTGGTGGTGTTTTTTCCACAGGTGCAGTCCTTCATAGAGAGGGTGATAGTTTTCCTGCTCAGTCAGGTTGTGGAGCGGTCCCCAGAGGAGGAGGTGCTCTTCTCCCTACACCCCCGCACAGAGAGCTGCAAACTGCTGTGGGTGGATGGTCAGGCGGTCGCTTTCTACACCACCAAACGCAAAGGTAGGATGGAGAGAGGAGGGTGATTAGGAAACATGACTACAAGGAGCAGAGGGTTTCTCCTGCTTTTCTCTAACAGAAATATGTTTAGCTGGTTGTTAGAAGACAGAGAGGGTTGTCTGATGATTGTGTTTAGGGACAGGGTTGAATGCTCTTATAATTAATGTGTTTTAACTTTAACCTTTTAACACCTGGGCCTCAAAATGCCTGCCTGGACTGTTTTGCTCATTTTGACTATAACACCATCAAAAAATGCGAGTAAGTGCTTAGGCCCATTTTCCCAGAATACTTTAAGCGAATGCTTTAATATCTGAAGTTATTTCCAATTTACTGCATGTTGTGTTCGAGAAAAACAGTTTCAACTGAAGTTAAACCACAGAGAATTGGAATTTAGAGGTAGTAAATTAAAAAACACTTCAAATGAACAGATCAAAAATTTGTACCAGGAACACTGAAAATTTGAACATTAGCAAACATATGAATAATAATGTTCATGAGATTTTCCCCGCCTTTTTTTTGTAATAGGGTTATTTGAAAGCATCACCAGATCTTGCAACATCTCACAACTTGTTCCTCTCTTTTCACAAAAGCCACTGAAGAATGTTTTCTCCTCTTCATGACATAGACACTGAAAGTAGAGGAGAAAGATATTCAGCTACTCATGCTGATTGAACAGTTCAAACAAGGCATGGTACAGTATTCATAGAGATAATCATGCAATACAAGCCTAAAATCAGGCTAACACAGTACAAAGACTGGCAGACTGGAAACACATTTCTGAAACTGCAGGAAAACTTCACACTCTTTAACATGCACGGCAAGACATACACGGGTCAATGACAAAAAGAGGGTCTAAAGACGTATTTTTAAAAAAGTTCTTTGAAAATGGATAAAAAACATATTTCTGAGTGAAGATTTATGTTTTCTAACAGATTTCAGTAGATGACCAACATTTCAAAGTTTTTAGGTTCATTATTTGTTAGTATTTTTAATTTGAGCACCCAAAAATGTCAGGTGGTGCAACCAAATATATGAAAACATATTTATATGTTCCTGTTATTTTTTCTGTGTGAAATTATTGGCAAGTATCTCTCAAGTGTCTGTAGTGACTCCTACATTTTCATTTTGTGTGTTTCATTTCTTTTATCTGTGAATAAGATAAATAATTTGATGTTAAAATAACATTTCACATTATTACATTGGTTGTACCACCTGACATGGAAATTGTTCCAGTCACCAATGAAGTGAAAAAACCTTTTTTATCAGTATTTCAGAGAAATCTACTAACTTTTCCACTTGGTCACAAATGTCATTTGGGCTCCTCTGGCTGATGCAGTTTCCTGTTTCCTGTTTTATTCTCTTCACTTTAAAATAAAAGTCTAATGTTACGGTTGCACCACCCTGACATTTGACAAGGTGAAAATTACGGGACAAAAGTTTTTTACATTTCTCAACAGCTTTAAAATTCTTTTTATTTGCAAAGAATGTTTTATTTAAAAAGGGTCAAGCATAAAATAATGCCACTGTATTTTTAATTTCCATTTACAATAATTGACATTCAATTTTTAGAGTTTAATTACTGTGGATACTTGTCAGGACGGTTGCACCACCTGACATTTCGGGGGTTTGAGGAACCAAAACACAAAAAACATGTTATATTTTAATAGTTTAAAGATGTGTTCAAATAACACAGGTTTCATAGAATAAAGAAATACATGTGATGAAATACTCAATTCATGATGGAAGGAAATATTGCACTCAGACACAAAAAAAGGGACGTCAGTCATTGACCCACTTGCATTAATCCCTGGAGGTCCAAATATTCAAACATAACCTTGTAACATAACATTTAATCTGTAATGTGTCACTAAAAGAGTTTTAAATCTTCTCTGCGTTTCTCCTCTCAGGCAGCCTGTGTGACGGCTGGAGCAGTTTCTGCTACATGCTGCCTGTTTTGGACACGGTGCTGGTGAGAAGGAGCTGCAGAGGGAGAGGCTTCGGCCTTCACATGCTGGAGGATTTCTGCTCCTCGTTCTCCACAGAGAAGTGTTTAGGAGTCAGCTCTCCGTTATCTCCCAGCATGGCAGCAGGTCAGCTCAGTTTCTCTTTAATCCTTTTGAGTCTCTCCTTGTCCCTCTCCCTTAAAAAGAGTCTGTGAAACTGTGAAAACTGTTTTTTAATAGTCTGTTGTTGAGAGCTGTTTCGCACTCTTTGCCACATTTGGTAGCAAACTGCTTATTTTCTGCTGTTAGTTCCAGTATTTATGAGCTAAAAAAAACAAAACAATCTAACTGAGTGACAGCAGACTCTACCAGTGAGCCACAGCTGCTGCAAGACAAGAGGGAAACTTCCTCACCCACAGCCCAAGTCAGTGGTTCCCACAATTTTTCTGCAGCACCCCCCCCCTTTGTAGATGAATTATTTTCACCCACTCTCCACTGTGAGCCTCGTTCTACTGAGGCCTCTTTCATACAGGAACAGTTTTTTATGTGAAAAGTTTTGTTGCGTGTCAGCCTCCCTCGTTTTTGCCGACCAAAAATGCACATTTTAAAAACGCTCTTCAGAGTGGAAACTTTTGAAAACGCCATTTTCAATGTTTCTGTGTAAACACTGAGCCGGGTTTTTCTGTGTATGAACACACACTCAACTTTATCATCTTTTTATCATTGTTGGCTTTTTTCTGATAATTTTGTCTGTACCATCTTACAATATCGACTTTCCTCTCATCATTTTAACTTTATTTCAAACTATTAAATTTATCATCTCACATTTTTGGCTGTTTTATCTAAAAAGTTTGACTTTCTCTTGTAATTTGGCTTTTTTGTCTAAAAATTTTTGACTTTTCATCTAAAATTTGAACTTTCATTTCTGAATGTTGTCATTAACATCTTCTAATTTTGTCGTCCTGGCACTAAATTTTGACTTTTTTCTCACAAAATGGACTTTTCTCTCATCATTTTGACTTTATTTCTGCATATTTTCTTCATCATCTTGCATTTTTGACTTTTTTTTAATCTCCGAATCTTGACTTTCTCTCATAATTTAGCTTTTCTATCTGACTTATCTATATTTAACTTTTATTTCTAAATGCTTTCTTTATCATCTTCCAATTTTGGCTTCCTATTACAAAGTTTTGTCTTTTATCCAAAAATTTGGATATTCTATTACATAATTTCAGCTTTTTTACCACAAATTTATCTTTATCTCGCTAAAATTTTGACTTTTTTCTCAAAATATTGACTTTTATCTGATCATTTATCATTTTGACTTTATTTCAAAACTTTTCCTCTATCCCCTTACATTTTCATCTTACTCTAAATTTTTTGCTTATCTTACATTTTTGACCTTTTCCAAATCTTGACTTTCTCTCGTAATTTGTTTTTTTATCCCAAAATTTTGGACTTTTTATCTCAAAATTTGACTTTTTATGGATGGCAAACATGCTAAGGCCCCAATTTATTTGAAATACTGTCACAAATAACTTGTACTTAACTCAAGCTTCACTTTGTGACACTTTGCATAAAATGGGAAAAAATACTCATAATTAAGGCTTGATTACATATTTTTTTAAAGATTAAATAACAAGTATCTGGGTCAATGAGGTGACGTCCCTTTTTTTGTGTCCGAGTGCAATATTTCCTTCCATCATGAATTGAGTATTTCATCACATGTATTTCTTTATTCTATGAAACCTGTGTTATTTGAACACATCTTTAAACTATTAAAATATAACATGTTTTTTGTGTTTTGGTTCCTCAAACCCCCAAAATGTCAGGTGGTGCAACCGTCCTGACAAGTATCCACAGTAATTAAACTCTAAAAATTGAATGTCAGTTATTGTAAATGGAAATTAAAAATACAGTGGCATTATTTTATGCTTGACCCTTTTTAAATAAAACATTCTTTGCAAATAAAAAGAATTTTGAAGCTGTTGAGAAATTAAAAAAACTTTTGTCCCGTAATTTTCACCATGTCAAATGTCAGGGTGGTGCAACCGTAACATTAGACTTTTATTTTAAAGTGAAGAGAATAAAACAGGAAACAGGAAACTGCATCAGCCAGAGGAGCCCAAATGACATTTGTGACCAAGTGGAAAAGTTTGTAGATTTCTCTGAAATACTGATAAAAAAGGTTTTTTCACTTCATTGGTGACTGGAACAATTTCCATGTCAGGTGGTACAACCAATGTAATAATGTGAAATGTTATTTTAACATCAAATTATTTATCTTATTCACAAATAAAAGAAATGAAACACACAAAATGAAAATGTGTGAGTCACTACAGAAACTTGCCAATAATTTCACACAGAAAAAAATAACAGGAACATATAAATATATTTTCATATATTTGGTTGCGCCACCTGACATTTTTGGGTGCTCAAATTAAAAATACTAAAAAATAATGAACCTCAAAACTTTGAAATGTTGGTCAACTACAGAAATCTGTTAGAAAACATAATTCTTCTCTCAGAAATATGTTTTTATCCATTTTCAAAGAACTTTTAAAAAATACGTTTTTAGACCCTCTTTTTGTCATTGACCCATCTGCCTCTGTGAATGAACTATTTCTCGACAGGAAACATCAACTCACTCAAAAATGAAGGAAATTTTCCCTTTCATGGCTGAAATATTATAAGTGGCGCTTTGAACTGTAATTGTGTCAACATACTTTTGAGCCTCTGACTCCCTTGGCCTGTGGCCTGTGCCTCCCTGTCATAAATCTGCCCCCCCCCTCAGGGTAGGGGAACCACAGTCCTAAGTGATGATACATTTATGTAACACATCAGAGTGATTCATTCTTCTCTAGCTGTTGTTTCAGAACATGAATTTCATCAAATCCCTGCAGAGATTCTCTGGAATCCTGGCTTCTTCTGAGAACAGTGTGATTGTTTCATTGTTGTTCAGCCTCCCCCTCCTTTTTTTATGGGTCAACTTTACAGCAAACTGAAAGCAGCTTTCGTGTGTGTCTCTTGTGAGCTCAGTGTGCAAGAAGTTTCTGCTGTGTCACGAGGAACATCGAGAGCATTTGTACGAAGTGGAGGCTCCAGGGGACTGGAATCAACGAAGAAACATCTGGCTAAACATCCAGCTGGGGCGCTACTCCCTCAGTACGTACAGTGATAGCTGTTATTTTTTACATTTTCAAAACAGGCCACATGGAGACTCAAAACTATTAACACCCCTCAGAGGTACCTGTTCAGTTTCATGTGCTCTTTGTCACTGTAGGTACAAAGGGAACCAGGAGCCAAACTCCAGGACTAACACAGGGGTCTGACAGTAGTGACCACAAACAGAAGGTAACAATCTCTGTCCAGATGATTTCCTGACATGTTCATGTTCAGAACAGCTGCTGGTGAGTCAGGACTAATTCTGTGGTACTGATTTATTGTTGTAGTGTAAAAAAAAGAGCACAGAGATCACAGAGTTGCTGGGAAAAATAGTTTATCAGGGGGGCTTTTTGGCCTGAAGCTCAAAGAATTTCCTCACTCCCTTGTAAAACATTCCTAGCAACTAAGGGTGCAGTCACTCTGGCCATTTAAAATGTGTTGTACTCAAGCACTACGCACCCTGCAGGGCCGTTACCCCGCAGGACAGTGCAGCCAGCGGTCACACTGCCCCATCATGAACCAGACTTCTGCACGGCCGCTGCTGTCACTATGAAGCGTCTGTTTAAGGGACGCAGCCTCATCAGAGAACATGGAGAGCATTATTACAACTTTAAAGCCAGCACACACTACACCCTTCTTTAAATCTGTGAAGACTGAAAGAATCGTGTATGCAATAAGAAAAGACAGAAAGCGCCTGATTTTCTCTTCTGATCTTGTAGTGTGTGTATGTGTGTGAACTTCAGAGCACACCACACACACTAACGAATTGCTCAGCAGAAAATCACACTCAACATTCAAAATCCTAAGTAGTGAAAAGTGACCTCTATGTAAATAAAAGTGTGATTTTTAAACAGCGGTTGAAACAGTCAAAGATGAGAGTTCTGATTATGCTCCGTGGCTGTTAGTGATTACTCACCAGGTTCATCCATTGCTGCAGTAATTTCAGTCCAACTCTTCTCTTTGTCTTCTGATTACATTTGGACTGTCGATGATGGAATCCCTAAATTCTTCATGATTGAATGTTGAGAAACTTTGGGCCTCATTCACTAATGAATGGGCAGAAATGTTCTTACTCTGCGCACAAGTTTAGTGTTTACACAAAACCACCGTCTGATTCATGACGTGGGCACCAGCCGATTTTTTTCCTAGCAACACGTGTATGTTAGTGAATCGGGATTATTCTAAATTGACAGACTCGTGCACACAATCTGTGATCAGCATAAACCACATCCCTATTCCTCTATAAAAGAACATCTGCAACAAAATGAGATCGGGAGGTTTGGTGTTGTGATGCATGACCCCCAAAAACTAAAAAAAAAGAAAGAATTTCTCATCAGCTGAAATTGGAGTCATCATGTCAGAGTAACTCAGGTGAAGAAAAAGTGGTTGGATATAAAGGTGGATGTGAAGAAAAGGATATCAGAGCATAGAAGAAAGAAGGAAACTGGAAGAGGAAAAGGACCACCTGATCTTACTCCACAGGACGAGTGATTGGCTACAATAATCAGAGACTCATCAATCTCCAGCATTTGTCAACGGAACAATGGTGAAAGTGATGACATTCAAAAAACAAAAACAAACTCTATTTAACTAAAAATAGTCAGTGCTGATTGTAACAATTTATCAATATGTCAGATGATGATGGTGGTGAGGAGGATGTGATGCCTTCAACATCTCCGCCAGCCACGCAACCCACACCTCAGGCTCCCACTCAGGACACTCATCGGCAGGGCTTCGTGCTGACTGATGTAAAACAGGTTTCCTGCACATCCTTCAAAAGTCTTCAAAAGTATTAACTCTGTGGTGCATAGTGATCACTACAGTGGTCACCTATTTAAAACTTATTTACTCCTAAATTCAATGGTTCATGTGGTGGAAATTCATATTAGCCTGTGTCAGGATATTTTTATTCTTCTTAGAGCCTGAAAAAATGTTTTCAATTATTTTTCCAAACATATATATATATTTTTTAAAAAGTTGTAGACAAACATTTGAGGGTAAAACAGTGTAATAACTATGAATTATACAGTGTTAAAATGGATGAAAAAGAGTTAAAATGTTTTGCAAAGCATTAAAAAAAAAAGATTATTCATGAAATTACAAAAAAAAAATAAAAGAAGTCCAAAAAAAAAAAAGTCATATTTACATTAATTTCACACTGTTTTATGTTGAATGTTCCATTCCAAATATTTGAAGAAAACAAAAATGGAAAACTTTTTTTCATGCCTTGAGACATATAAAAACACCCAAAGGAAAAATCCTAACATTGACTTTCATAACTCATGCATCAAAGGGTTAAATTCCTGTTTCGTAAACTAAGGCCCAATCTTAAATAAATTACTCGAAGGTCTTTAATTTGTCAGGGCAGGATTTGTTAATGATTTTCATTTTTTGATGTTCTTTTTGAGAAGATGTAAAGTGGATACTTTCTTACAAGCTGCTCCTATAAATTATCTGCATCCTGGGTCACTATTTGCACTTGTACATACAGCCATTAATCAGAGAGCACTGAGGATCGCTTTATGTTCAATAAACAGACAAAAAGTAAACTTGAATGGGTCTCATTGAGTTACACACGCTATGATTGGTTTGTAAAACAGCAGGATCCTCCAACCATCAACTGTATTTATATATTTTTTGGTCCTAGATTTCATTCGAAGTGACATTAAAAAGGTCTTAAAAGTCTTAAATTTGACTTGCTGAAACCTGCAGGTACCCTGTAATTAAATTTTGATGTTTACACTGTGAAACCTGTTTCACTGCTCCCCACTGTCCCCCACTGTATTCCTTCCTATCCCGCCCATAGACTGTATAATGAGTGGACGTAACGACGTTCGGCTCAAACTGAAGCCTCCAGCAGATGCCCCGCCCACTGGTGTCTGGCTGCAGTATAGGTCATAAGCCCCGCCTCCCCATGTATTCCAGATATGAGCCGGGAAAACTTAAAAGAAAATTACGATACCTCGTAGAAACGTTTCTCTCATCCTTACTCTAAGGTAGTATGACGATGTCATTTGGCTGCATGGTGTTCGGGTGTTTGTTTTCCTGAGAAGTTAGTTTCTCGTTAGTTATTGGACGTTAAAAACCGCGATATAAGTTTCGTTTTATGATAGTAGACAACTGCCGTTTGTGAGTAGTTTGTATCGGGGATATAAGAAACTTTGGGAAAGAGCCAAAAAGAGAACAAACCTCCTGAAGAAGAAGAAATAAATATTTTTATTTCTCTTTTTCACGTGGCTCCACCGGAAATTCTCTACTGCGCAGACTCTGGCTGCACAATGGCGGCTAGAGAAACGGGTTTTTTTGGCTTCAAAGTCGTAGAACGGTGACAGGCGGAGCCACGCTGTCCATTCTATATACTAGTGGTTCCCAAAGTGGGGGTCGGGACCCTTTGGGGGGTCGCGAGACATTGATAGGGGGTCGTGAAATGTGTCCCAAAATCGAAAACCATGAACAATTCCACATTTTATTCATTATTGTAAGAATAAAAGCAAAAATAGGGGTTAAAGATAATATAAAATTATGCAAGCAGAAAATGTTTTATCTGTTTTTCACATTTCTTTGTTGAAGTTTGATACAGTGAACACAGCAAAGTGCACATTAGTCAGTGAATTTTCTACTGCTCAGTTAAATTAAGTATCCTGGGGGGGTTGTTTGTTTTTGTCTGTTTTTGGATTGTCCCATTAGTGTTGTACCACAGCAGGGGGTAGCCAGTCTCTAACGCTGCCATTTTGGGGGTCACGGGCGGAAAAGTTTGGGAACCCCTGCTGTATACAGTCAATGATCACGCCTCACCTTTTGCTGCCTTTCCAAGATCCCACCTTAAAACCCCATTTCACCCCGTGTCCTCTCAAGGATTTCCTCCTAACTGCTGCCAGTGCTACAGTTGATCATTTTGAACATTAAATATCTTTTTTTTTGTGGTGTTTTCAATTGAACATGTGTTTCAGAAGATTAGTAAATCATTGTATCCTTTTTTTATTCACATTTTGCACAATGTCCCAACTTCATTGGAATAAGGGTTTGTACCATGAAATAGCCAAAGTAAAGTTGTTTTTTCTTCCCTGAGTTTCTCTGTTTGTGTGTTTTGGATGCAGACAGACAGTTGTGAAACAGACCTGACCTCGCTGAGCCCCCGAAATGTGAACGGCCCTTTGATGACAAACTCTACAGAACATAAAACATTATGTGAACCCTGTGATCAAAGTTTGGGAGGAACCGTTCCAAGCAGCAAGACCTCTGGAAGTGGATGTGACCCTGCAGCCCACGCTCACTATCTGGACTCTGAAGCTCCCACTAGACCACCTGAGTCCCCCCACACAAAACAGTCTCTGCTACATGAACCCTCCCAATCCACAGAACCTCGTGCAGAGGAGCCTGAAGCAGAGGAGACTCACAGAAGAGCCAAACGACTTAAAAGAACAGGACACATCAGAGATACTGACCTGAACTTGTGAATCTCTCAGTGGGAGCTGTTTTTGCAGATGGAGTGGGAACATGACCACATCCTCTGAAGCCTTTACACCAGGCGTGTCCAAAGTCAGGCCTGATCAGGGCTTACAATGCATTTTCACACAGTCTATCTAATAAAGTCCTACTGAACTACATTTGTACTCTCCATAGGCTGCTTGTATGAGGCTAAAGCTCTGAACATTCTGCAGAAACCCAACAACTCTTACAGTTTGTATCTTTAAATGAATCTTGTTATAATGATGTGAAAATGTGAGGGTTCAAAAACACACATGAGAGAACACAAAACTAAAGATTAAAGTTATGAAAGAGAGCAAAGAAATAGTGCAGGATACAGGATCAGAAGTGTTTGTGTCAAAAAATGTTTTCAAGTCAAAATAGTCTGAATATGAAAAACCATCCTGCCATAAAAACATCCTGACATATTTTGCCCATATCGCCCTTAATGGAGAACATTTTCCTTAGAGGTAGAGTTTGCTGATGTTTGCATGGCACGTTGCTCTGCAGAAAACTGAACACTTATCATCTGAAATAAACACTGAATTCTCCAGAAATTACTCAAAGAAAAAGTTAGGAAATAGAGCATTCATGTTAGTTTTCATGGTTTATGAAACTTTAGATTTTAAGTTTTCAAATGAGGTGTCACTGATGAATTTTGACCTTATGGTTGTACAGTTATAAGCTCTGAAACGTAAGCATGAAAAATAAACCAGAATTGGGTGGAATGTAAGGGGTTAAACTGAGATTGGAGTATTTTATCCTCCCAAAGTCGTGTCCTATAGTTGAGAAACCTTGTCGTTCTGAAGGTTATGCCATTAGACTCTCTACTCTTTATGATGCTGACTGTATGGTCTTTTTTTAACTTCTCTTTATATTCTTTTAACTGGGCTGAAGTTATTTGCCTGAAAGGTGCTTGTATTTTTTCTCTTTCACCGTTTTTTTCTTAATCAAAACTGATCATGATACATACTTGGGTTCTGAAAAGAAAAAGGAAAAACATGATTTTTTTTTTTTTTTTTTTTTTACAGATACTCTGTGTGTTTTGTGACATTCATGGCAACAGATGTTAATAAATCCCTAAAAGGAGAGTAGGAGGGAGTGGGTTCCTTTATAAAGTTATCTTTTTTTCTATCATGGCCATCTTCTTCTCTTCTGGCTGAAATTTTCTCTGTGTCAGTCAAGCTATGCTCAGCCTGATCTTATTATTGCTAAACTGTTTTCTTGCACGTTAATAGTCAGGTGTGCTGATGCCGACTAAGCTCATATGTAAATTAAACTGAGATATATAGCATTAAGGCCAGTCAAAGTACATTCAGCACCTAGTTAAAACTGTATATAATAAGTTAAAACCCAGATTTCTAGCATTAAGGCCAGTCAAAGTACATTCATAACCTTGTTAAAAACTGTATAAAGTGTGTCAAAACCCAGATTTCTAGCATTATGGCCAGTCAAAGTACATTCATAACCAAGTGTAGACTGTATAATTTGGTTAAAATTTGGATTTCTAGCATTAAGACTAGTCAAAGTACATTCATAACCTTATTAAAAACTGTATAAAGTGTGTTAAAACCCAGATGTCTAGCATTAAGACCAGACAAAGTACATTCATAACCTTGTTAAAAAATGTATAAAGTGTGTCAAAACCCAGATTTCTAGCATTAAGACCAGTCAAAGTACATTCATAACCAAGTGTAGACTGTATAAAGTAGGTTAAAACCAAGATTTCTAGCATTAGGACCAGTCAAAGTGCATTCATAACCAAGTGTAGACTGTATAATTTGGTTAAAAGTTGGATTTCTAGCATTAAGACCAGTCAAAGTACATTCATAACCTTATTAAAAACTGTATAATTTGGTTAAAAGTTGTATTTCTAGCATTAAGACCAGTCAAAGTACATTCATAACCTTGTTAAAAACTGTATAAAGTGTGTCAAAACCCAGATTTCTAGCATTAAGGCCAGTCAAAGTACATTCATAACCTTGTTTAAAACTGTATTATTTGGTTAAAAGTTGGATTTCTAGCATTAAGACCAGTCAAAGTACATTCATAACCTTGTTAAAAACTGTATAAAGTGTGTCAAAACCCAGGTTTCTAGCATTAAGGACAGTCAAAGTACATTCATAACCTTGTTAAAAACTGTATAATTTGGTTAAAAGTTGGATTTCGAGCATTAAGAACAGTCCAAGTACATTCATAACCTTGTGAAAAACTCCATAATTTGGTTAAAAGTTGGATTTCTATCATTAAGACCAGTCAAAGTACATTCAGTACATGGTTTAGACTGTATAAAGTAGGTTAAAACCAAGATTTCTAGCATTAGAACCAGTCAAAGTACATTCATAACCTTGTGAAAAACTCCATAATTTGGTTAAAAGTTGGATTTCTAGCATTAAGACCAGTCAAAGTACATTCATAACCTTGTTAAAAACTGTATAAAGTGTGTCAAAACCCAGATTTCTAGCATTAAGGCCAGTCAAAGTACATTCAGTACATGGTTTAGACTGTATAAAGTAGGTTAAAACCAAGATTTCTAGCATTAGAACCAGTCAAAGTACATTCATAACCTTGTGAAAAACTCCATAATTTGGTTAAAAGTTGGATTTCTAGCATTAAGACCAGTCAAAGTACATTCATAACCTTGTTAAAAACTGTATAAAGTGTGTCAAAACCCAGATTTCTAGCATTAAGGCCAGTCAAAGTACATTCAGTACATGGTTTAGACTGTATAAAGTAGGTTAAAACCAAGATTTCTAGCATTAAGGCCAGTCAAAGTACATTCATAACCAAGTGTAGACTGTATAAAGTAGGTTAAAACCAAGATTTCTAGCATTAAGGCCAGTCAAAGTACATTCATAACCAAGTGTAGACTGTATAATTTGGTTAAAAGTTTGGATTTCTAGCATTAAAACCAGACAAAGTACATTCATAACCTTATTAAAAAATGTATAAAGTGTGTCAAAACCCAGGTTTCTAGCATTAAGACCAGATATAGTACATTCAGTACCTAGTTAAGACTGTATAAAGTAGGTTAAAACCAAGATTTCTAGCATTAGGACCAGTCCAAGTACATTCATAACCATGGTTTCTAAATGTACAGAGAGACAGAAAGAGGAGAGAGGGAAACAGAGCTCAGTGTGTCAGTCTAAGCCTGTAGCAGTGTAACTAAGAGCTGCTCAGACCTGATCCAGCTCTAACTATAAGCTTTAGTGGACTCTTAAAGTAGAAAGTGGGTCTGCCTCCTGGACCCTGACTGGTAGATGAGTCCAGAGAAGAACAGCCTGATCACTGGAGGCTCCACCTCCCAGACTATTTTTAGAGACTGTGTGTACGGGTCATCAGCCACTGAGGGAAAAACAGTTTAAGGATGAAGAAGTAAAAGAGCGTGGTTGTTGTTGTCAAGGATCAAACTTCTGCATCACGTTGGTTTCTTGTCTTCAAAGACTATTTTCACATCTGGAGCTTTTCTAAGAGGGAGGGTGCATTTCACTCTGATCCAATCAACCACTAAATATTCCCATTTTTTACACAATATACGTAAAAAAAAAAAAAAAAATGTTGCTTTTGGTGACATTATAACAAAAACACAGGTACATGTATGGCAGTATGTCATTATTTTATTGTTGAATTAAAAATCTATTAATAGGAATAATAATAATCTTCTTTTATTTTACTATATATAATATAAACATAAAGACAGATTCTGAATAAAAAAATAGAAGTTTCTGTCCTGTGACTCTGATTCATGCTGGTATTGAAAAGTTAATCAAGGGCTAGAGCTGAAAATACTGTATAAATAATGCACATTAGTATTTACATAAACACTGAGACGTTTTCACCCATTCACCTCATTTGTCCATCAAAGGCTAGAAATACACAAGTATCAGAGTTTTTAGAAATATCACAGTTCAAATACAGTCTCTCCTCTCAGAATCATCTCTTCTTCTCTCTTCAGTAAAAGTTAAATCTTGATCAGGACTTTTCTGGACTGGATTATGTTCTGTAGCAGCTTTGAAAGTTGCTTTCATCAGTGATCGTTGATGCTCTGCAACAATTAAAGATGTCTATTGTTGGTGCTACAAGGCTGCTTCAAACCACTTGAGCGCAGCATCTTTGTTCTCGCTCATCCACTGCATGTTGTTTGTGATTTTCTCCTTGGCCCATTTTACTTGATCAGGCTCCAGATCATAGTCCCTCACCAATCGATCCAGCTAAACAGAAAGAAGAATGATTAGTGGTTGTTAGGGGTGGGTAAAAGAAATCGATGCATCACAATATTACCCTGCCCAATTTAATATTGATTCAGCAAACTCTCTGAATCGATTCACCTCCGGGCCAGTGGGGGCGCTGTGTATGCTGCCCTACCTGAACACTGATGAGTATGACAGATAGAGGACAGTGTGGGTTGAGAGACTGTATTATAGATAGATTTGGTCATTTATTTCAACTCAATCACACAAAGGTAACAAAAGTTGTGTTGCATTTTAGCCTCTTGTTCACACAGAAATGGTGTTTTTGCCAACCACAAACGCAAACTTTTGGAAGTGCAATCCAGAGTGGAACTCCTCGAAAATGCAGTTTACACCACCTCTGTGTAAACAATAAGCCAGGGAAAACCTGGATACGCTGAAGTCACGCTCAGCTCTGCACATGCGCAATAAACCTCCACTGTGCACAAACTGAACAACAACAACAACAACAACAAAAACAACAGTGACCTACAGTTTCGTTCTTCTGCTGCTGAATCTACTGCCTGCCCTCTACCAAAACATGTAATTATTGCACTATTTCTGCGACTCAAGAAGTTTTTAATAGAAACTCCAGATGATCAGCTCACCTCTCCTTTGGCTTCTATACTGTTGTCGTGTATACGGCTTCTACAGTTATATCGCCATCTACAGGCCTGACATGCATACTACAGCGTTTTCAGTCTCTCAAAGTTTCCATGTAGATGCAGATTTTTAGGGACCGAGCAGACACGGGTCAGCGAGGACCCTCTTGTAATGCTAAGGATTATTGTTTCTTTGGGACGTCTTTGGCTAAAATTTCAGGTATGTCCTTTGAGGAAACGAAACTCTCCTATGGCACACCCCCGTGAATGTGTAACTGCTACTTAGGCGTCACGGCTAGAAATTTTTAGCACGCTAGCTACGCTAGGCACGGATTAGCCGCAACAGCCCCTCCGGGAAAGTTGTGCTATAGTTGTAAAACTCTGGTATACCATAGGACCTTGGCCAGCCCTACAAAAAAGTATCTTATGGACATGCCGAATTCTGAACAGGAAGCTCGGAAATGACACCTCAAAATCCCATTTTAGCCAAATTTAGGCTAAGTACTTGAACGAACTTGTCCTAGGGATTTTATCCAATGAACTTCAATTTTCTCGTGTGTATACTACACATATTGAGGATTAAAAGTTGTACAAAGAAAGTTATAATCTTTTACGGTGTGGCCACAAGGGGGCGCTGAAGTTTACAATCTTTTTTACGAAGTCGGCCTCGCATGAAAGTTTTTTTCCAGATAGATCTCTCCAAGGCCTTTCGGGATATAAAATGTTCTGCTACCATTTTATGGGTTACTGCTGAAATTTTACGTCAAAGTCGGGATTTTCGTGACCTCATTACTCCTTTATTTTTAAACCAAATTTCTTGTTAAGAAATTTTAAATTAGCTACACCCTTAGACGCACCGTCGGTACGTGGCGAATTGCCTGTGAAAATTCCGGCCGAATTGCATCATTCCGTTATAGCTAGCACAAGAACAAGTGCTTCGCTAATTTTTTAACAAACTCCGATTCTCATGAAAATTCTTATACTGCACAACTTTATACTAAGAAAAGTTTAGCGAATTCGCAATTGTACGTCAAAGTTGTACCCTTGGCGCTAGCATGGTACCAAATTCAGCTAAGTATTCTTACAGATGTCTTCCGATCATCTCCAAACTACACGTATGTATACTACAGACTTTGATGGACCAAAGTTATTTTCGAATTTTTCCTGACTCGAAGGACGTGGCCACAAATTGCGATGGAAATTGACGATTTTTTGGTAAAAATCAAACCTTTATATCTCTGCTTCGCATCGTGGGATCTGGACCAAAGTGCACATGTATGTTTGCTGTCACAGCCTGAGTCCATGTAAGTGTCAAAGTAGAGCGCCCCCTACTGGAAATCAAAAAAAGTTCAAATCTAATTTTATTTATATAGCACTTTTCATACATTAAAATGTAACACAAAGTGCTCCACATGTTTAAAAGCCCCACCCCATGCAACCTACATCCCCCCACCTCCCACCCCTGCCCCCACCCTGATAAAAACACATTTTTTAATTTTTCCTGACTGGAAGGGTTTGGCCACAAATGCAATCAAAATTGATGATTTTTTCTTAAAAATCAAACCTTTATATCTGTGCTTCACAATGTCAGATCCGGACCAAAGTGTACACGTACGTTCGCTGCTACAGCCTGAGTCTATGTTGGTGTCAAAGTACAGTGTTCCCTAATGGAAACAGGAAGTCATGACCCCTACAGAGCCACATCTGACTGCACGCGCAGTGCCAAAATCGTACAATGATCTTTCGGTTAAAATAACTTCTGCAGGCGCTTTACTTGCATGGGCTCCGAAAAGCGCACAGGGGCTCCGAAAAATGCACAGGGGCTCGGGCCCTCATATCGCTGCTTGGCAGCTTTAATTTTCATTGCGTTTTCATGCGTTCATGCGGGTGAAACACTGTGAAACGTTGTAGAGTAAATGGGGCCTCAGTTAGCAGAAAATAAAACATTTAAAATTGACCCATATTAGCATTGATAATAATCTCATTTTTAGTTGTGGATTATGATCAGGCAAATATTTAGAGATGAGACTTTTGCAAAAGCACTTATAAAAGTCCTCACAGGGGCTTTAAAACAGTTAGATGATTAAAATCCAGTTTTATGCCATGATGATAAAAGACAAATATTATACGAATTACTTCTGAAGATCATTTCAAGCTGTTTGAAAATTACATACTTTTTTACATTTACGAGCAACTCAGGTGTCATTATTCCATGCACTTTCTTAAAATCAGACATTTTTCTGGAGGTGTTAGGTGAAAAGGTTCATATTCAGTCTCATGAGACCATTTTACCACAAACACTTGCTTGGATGTCAGTTTTTGTAGAGGAGTCCAGGCAGTTTTTCATAACGTGTCACAGAACAATCGGTCACATCAGCATGAGTTGCACAAGACTCGTACTTGTTTTTCTTTTTAATGAATGTGTTGACTGTGAGACAGAAACACTGAATAAATCACCTTCTTTCCTTGGGGCTTCAAATAACAACCAGATGGGTAAAATGTGGGTTTGAGCTGAGTGGGAAATCTTTGAGTGGAGTCAGAGTGAAAGGATATCAGGGTGTTTCCTCTGACTCTGTGGTTGTAAATCTATTATTGCTCTGTGACTGGGATGATAAGAGGATTCATCACTGCATACTTTCATCCTCATCTGGACACAAAAAGGCACTTTACCTCATCCAACTCAAACTGTGTGGAGAACCTTTTGGTCACTTGGTCAACCAGCCATGAAGGATGCCTGGTTAAAAAGAAAAGAGAGGAGAAAAGTGAGCGAAATGGGATCTGGGATGATCATGGGAGTAAAACATTTTGAGGGGGAAGCATTGAAGAAAATGAGAGTAGATTTTTAATCACAGCTTTAAACAGAGTTAACAAAAATGCTTGATCCAGGAAACAAGTTGGGAAATATGGACAAACACCAGTAAAAATATAACCCTCCCCACCCATAGACAAAGGCTGTTATGTTGTAATAATGTTTCAGTAAGTAGTTTCAGCTGATTGAATGTGAAAACTGGATTACGCCTACATCTTTGTGTCGTAAGAAGAAAAATCTTCAGCTCTGGCTCTGTTGTTGAGAGTAGCCAGCAGGTTTTCATTTGGTGACCTACAACCCCAATTCCAATGAGGTTAGGACGTTGTGCAAAATGTCAATTAAAAGCAGAATCCAATGATTTGAAAATCCTCTTCAACTAGTATTCAGTCGATTACACCACAAAGACAAGATATTTAATGTTCAAACTGAGAATCTTATTTGTTTTTGTGCAAATATTTGCTCATTCTGAATGTCATGCCTGCAACATGTTTCAAAAAGCTGGTACAGGTTCATGTTTTCCCCTGTGTTACATCACCTTTCCTCCCAACGACACTCATGAGCGTTTGTGAACTCAGGACACTAATTGTTGAAGCTTTAGAGCTGGAATTCTTTCACATTCATTTTGATGGGCAACTTTAGTTGATCAACAGTCCCAGGGTGTCTGTTGCTGCATTTTGCCCTTTATAATGTGCCACACATTTTCAATAGGCGACAGGTCTGGACTGCAGGCAGGACAGCCTAGTACCCGCACTCTTTTACTACAGAGCCACGCTGTTGTGACAGGAGCAGAATGTGTCTTGGTTTCATTGGGCCTCATTCACGAATAAATGCGTAGAAATGTTCTTACTCCCCGCACGAAATGAGCAAATACGCAAAATCACCGTCGGATTCATGACACGTGCGCACCAGCCGTTTTTGTTCGCACCACCGTGCGTATATCAGTGCATTAGAATCATTCTAAATCCACAGGCGCGTTCCCGCATCCTGAAATTAACATAAACCACTCCCCAATTCATCCATATAAGGACATCTGTTCAGAGGTTCAGAAGGAGGAGCGGTCTGCCTTTACGTCCGGTTGTCAGCGTCAACATCACAGCTCGTTCTCTCGGCGTCTCATCGGAGACTCGTCTGCAGACGCGCGTCCTGACCAGAGAGGTGATAAATGATCAGCTGATTCTCCTGGTGCTGTGAGGGAAATCGTACCGTGTACCCGTAACATAAATGACACATTAAAACAGCTGCTGGATATTTTTGCAAACAGGTGAATGAATCTGAGTGAACAGCTGAGCTGTGTGCATCATTTGTTCAGAAAATGTTAAAAATCATAAGAAGATGCAGATTACTTTACGTCTTCATTCAGTTTGCACAACTTTTTAAAAAACTGTTTGTCAGAGCAGTCGACGATTTAATCAACATAAAATAATGTGACACTCTGATATGCACATTATCATATTTTTAATCTAAACTAAGTATTTCAATTTAAGATTTAATATTATAAGCATGATGAGGACGAAAATGTGTCAGTTTAATCGTTATTTCATAAATTTAGTCAATGCACAGTTTTTAATTAATGAATTCTATTTAAAGCTTTTTTCTTTTACTGAAATTAGTTTTAAAATGTTGTGTTTTTAGTTGAAAGAGTCTGTGTTTTAAGTTATATAGACAGCTGATCATTCATTATTTGTGCGTACGCATGGTCCGAGGTGGTTCTAAATTTGATCGCAAAGTAAGAAGAAATTCAGGTAAGAAAACTTTGATGAATCACAGGTTTGTGCGTCAAACGTTCGTACGCATGATTTAGGCACGAATTTGTGCGTATGAACGTTTTGTGAATGAGGCCCATTGTCTTGCTGAAATAATTAGGGGCGTCCCTGAAAAAAGACTTGCTCTGATGGCAACATCAGTGTTGCTCCATAGCTTGGATGGACCTTTCAACACTGATGTTGCCATCACAGATGTGTAAGTTGCCCATGATGCCATGGGCACTAACACACCCCCATACACAGATGCTGCTTTTGAACTTTGTGCTGGTAACAATCTGGATGGTCTTTTTCCTTATTTGCTCAGAGGACACCATGTCCATGATTTCCATAAACAATTCGAATGTGGACTCATCAGACCACAGCAGACTTTTCCACTTTGCCTCAGTCCATTTCAAATGAGCTCAAGCCCAGAGAAGGCAGCGTTTCTGGATATTGTTGCTGTATGGCTTTGTCTTTGCATGGTAGAGTTTGAACTGTCACTTGTAGATGTAGTGATGAGCTGTGTTAACTGACAATGGTTTTTTGAAGTGTTCCTGAGTCACACGGAAAGATCCTTTACACAATGATGTTGGTTTTTAATGCAGCGCTGCCTGAGGGGTCAAAGGTCACGGACATTCAATGTTGGTTTTTCGGCCTTGCCACTGACATTCAGAGATTTCCTCAGATTCTCTGAATTTTGATTATCTTATGGACTGTTGATGATGGAATCACTAAATCCTTTGCAATTGAATGTTGAGAAACATTGTTCTTAAGCTGTCGGACTATTTTTTTTCCTGCAGTTGTTGACAAAGTGGTGAACCTGGCCCCATCTTTGCTTGTGAAGGACTGAGCCTTTTGGGGATGCTCCTTTTATACCCAATCATGACACTCACCTGTTTCCAATGAACCTGTTCACCTGTGGAATGATCCTAACAGCTGTTCTTTGAGCATTCAACTTTCCCAGTCTTTTGTTGCTCCTGTCCCAGCTTTTTTGAAACGTGTTGGAGGCATCAATTTCAAAATGAAGAAATATTCGCTTGAAAACAACAAAGTTTTTCAGTTCGAACATGAAATATCTTGTCTTTATGGTGTATTCCATTGAATAAAGGTTGAAGATGATTTGCAAGTCATTGTATTCTGTGTTTATTGACATTATACACAGCCTCCCAGCTTCACTGGAATTGGGGTTGTATTCTAGAAAGATAATTGTATTAAGGTGTTACGCTTCCTCATTAGGTAGAGTGGGGTTTGGAGAAGTAGGCGGAGTGTTAGCGTGATTGGCAGAGATAAGACTGATGCACACGTGAGGGGGCGTGGTGCTGGGACTAATCAAAGGCTGCACCTGGACAAAGAGTTAGAGACCCTGGCGTCTATCAAGGACACACACGCTACACAAGGGAATGGAAGCGCAACACATCACACATTGCCACAAGAAGATAACTGAATAATCTGAACAAAAGAGACGAGATGAGAGCGTGCCGGCCGTGGAAAGAGACTGACTTGGGAGTCGAAGATGAGCTAACTCTGAAAATGTGCAAAACACATGATCCAGGCTGCAGCTGGGAAATTCAGGGAGACAGTTATTTAAAAATAAAAAATCAAAGCTTTTATAATATCATCATGTTTGTGAAGTTTCACAAAAGTGATGCTGGACAAAATAATACCAGTCATCAGAAAACAGGATCCTGATATCTTCCCTTTTAACCCAACTTAGTGACATAATCTCAGCTCTGTGTTGTTGACTCAGAAAAAGAGGTGTTAGCTGTGGACTTACTCCTGACTGACGTATTTCCAGTGGGCTCTGATAAAGTTCCATGCCAGAGCCTCCCCCGCCACGTTCTCAGAGATTTGGCTGATTGTGGAAATGACATCTGATAGACGTATCTTCTCAGGATCCAAAGTGTAGCCCAGGTACCTGTGAGATAACAAAGTTTACCTAACAACTCTGAATGTTGAGAATTTACTTCATCACAGAAGTTGAGGACATCTTTAGAGATCTTTGCCTCACCTGTTCAGCAGCCAGATTTTCTTGGTGCAGGCCAACGCTCTACGAAGCTGATCTTTCTCTGAAGTGTCATTGGAGCTGTGAAACTTATTCCAGACAAAATCCCACTCTTCCTCCCCACCAGCAGCCACAGCTTGGCAGTAGATCGTAGAACGCAGGCTGAGGTGGATGCTGAATCACATAAAAACAAGAACTGTTCAACCAACCAGCTCCTGCCATTAAGCACGTCCACAAGTTTATTTGATGTTTCTTAACCCTGGTAAAGTTACATGAGTTTTAAAGTAAAGGAAATCAGCGAGGTGTCCAAGTTTCACCTCACTGTTAGAATAAAAACCTGCACAGATTTGTATCAAACTTAACGTATTTGTCAAACACACCCTGCAGCCAATTTATTGGGTCTGATCATCTGCTCGTTAACACAAATATAAAACTAGCCAATCATGTGGCAGCAGCACAATGCATTTAGTAACATGGTGAAGAGGAGCTACTGAAGTTCAAACTGAGCATCAGGACGGAGAAGAAAGGTGATTTAAGAGACTTTTCACTAGCAAGGACCACACATCAACATAGGATTTAAAACGGTTTATTTACATGAGTAAATGCAAACGTGCTTATATGTCACAGGCGATTTGGGGAAGCTATGAGAAGGAGTCCGCCGTAGCTCCTGGGCACAACAGACCCCCCCTTTTATTTAAAGACCCTACGAAGTATGAAATAGATAGATAAGGGGAGGGTGGGAGGGACGTACGAAGAGAGAACAAACAGGATATGGTGGGTAAGGAGGGTTTATATACCGGAAGGGATGATGTTGAGGTGTGGTCCTGCTCCCGAAATTATGCTAAAAGCTCCACTTCACTAGCAAGGACCACACATCAACATAGGATTTAAAACGGTTTATTCACATGAGTAAATGCAAACGTGCTTATATGTCACAGGCGATTTGGGGAAGCTATGAGAAGGAGTCCGCCGTAGCTCCCGGGCACAACAGACCCCCAAAAACCAGCTTAAGAATTTAAGATATTTCAGATGGAACAAGTGTACGAAGATACTCTTGGAAAGACCTGTGGTCCATTACCCAGATGACGCGTTTGGCATGCCGTATGGTGGCTGACAGGGGGCTCGAATCTAAGCGAAGTGAACTAGTGTATGGGACATACGCCTGACTGAGATAGAACTTGACAGAGGTATGGTTGGTCTGAGTCTTTGACAAACTGCTGATCTACTGGGATTTGAACCCACAACCATCTCTAGTGTTTCCAGAGAATGGTCCCAAAGAGAGGAAATCTCCAGTGAGCAGATACTGGACAAGTTTTTCAAGAAAGACAGTATAAAAAAAGCTCCCTCTGAAATAAATGGAGGAAACTCTCCAAACACACCACTAAAACAGTTATTCCCAGCACTTCTGCCTCGCCATACTGTCACCTACAGGGTTCAATCAAACTTCAAAACGCAGCCATTTTTGACTTCTCTTCAAGAATGTATAAGGCGTGACGTTAATTTGTAAAGTTTTTAGATGGGGAGTCCTCAAAACCCCCCTGCTTTGACAAAAAAACTCCTGAAAATCAGCTTCCCAGAGTGCAGCCAGAGTGTAGGAGCTGGGGAGAAAAAAAATCTCACAAACAAACTCCCTGAAACCTGTAAATACTTCACTTTGTTGACACAAAAAAGACATTAAAATGAAGGTAACTTTGTTGTGCTTCTAACTGAAGGCAGATTTAAACAAACGTTTGTAACCATTGGCCACTACGCTGCCAACTGTCAGACAAAACAGGCTTTTTGCTCCTGTTCATTCCCATTGTATCACCGATCAGAAACCTGCTGAGGACCATTCTCAACCCTTCTTTTTCACATCGTTTATCCTCAAGGAACAGGTAGAGGCACAAAGAGCAGTAAACAACTATAGACAAAGATAAGAAACAAACAGCGCGACATTCAGTATTGCACTGTAAATTTACCCTACAGCTTAAAATGTTAAAATACTGAATCCAGGAAATGAAACAAAATGCTTGGATACTAAAATGCTAAAATAATGAAATTCCTAATGATAAAATAATGAAGTATTTAATACTAAAATACTAAGATACTCCATAAAACCCCCCATTTCAAAACCAATTCTGCAATAATCTTCATGTATAAATTGTATGTATAAATGTATGTGTACATGAAAACACCTTCATGCATTAACACACATGCATGAACAGCAGCAGCAGTAGAGCTGTGATGGTCTATATATCAAAGATCAGCATCAACCAAAAACAGCAGGCAACAATCCAACCCAGGGGTACGATGCTAACAACAAGCAGCACCAGTTACACCAGAAAGAAACAGTGTCACCTACCTTTACTCGATCATTGCTGGGGAGTGAAGCTACAGAATAAGAGGAAAGCTTTTCCATAGAAAACATTTCGGGGAAAACCAGAAGAATTATTTGGAAGTTGAGAAACATTTCAGATTCGTAAAAAGAAAATTGTCAATCCAAAGAGATAAACACTAATGCAGCCACGTCCTTACTTGTTGGTGGAGTCATTGCTGTGCATCCATTCAGAGAACTTTTTTGTTGCCATAGTTGTACATTCTGGAAGTCCATTAGAGCATGCCACTTGTGTGACAATGACCTGGTTATGTCTGTGAATGAAACACATTTACATAACTTAGACTTGTGCTGTTGGAACTTTTGATACAGTAGATTACTAGAATAATGATAATTTATTTAAAAATTCTAAGAAGACCTTGCATGTGGAAATTTCCCCTTTATGTGTTCGCATGTGCTTTTAGAAATAAACCCAACGCCAGTCACATCAGTCACATTGCTGCTGATCGCCATGGCCCCTGCACTTATGTTTCAATAATGTAGATTAAACCAGTGGACAAGACACGCTGATTTCACTTAATTTGTTTTGATGGACTGTATACTTGTAGAGCAGAATTTCCTATTTTTTGGCCTTTTCTCAGAAAATATGAATGATAACACAAGAACCTTCTTATCACTCATGGTTAGAGGTTGGGTGAAGACATTTATGAACAAACAACTGTGTTTACTCTTTTTAAATCATAATGACAACAGAAACTTCAAAAATGACCCTGTTCAAAAGTTAAACACCCCAGTTTTTAATGTCTTGTGTTTCCTCCTTTTAACAGCAGAAACAGCATGACATTTTTTGTGGTCGTTGTGGATGAGGGTCTTTTTTATCTAAGATGGTAGAACTGCCCATTCTTCTTGGCAAAAAGCCTCCAGTTCTTGTAAAGAGAGGCTCAATGATATTGAGGTCAGGAGACTGAGATGGCCACTCAAGAACCTTCATTTTATTTTTCTGTAGCCAATGGCAGGTTGACTTGTGTTTTGGATCATTGTCATGTTGGAATCCAAGGAAGTCTCATGTGCAGCTTCTGGGCTGATGAAGGCCAATTTCCCTCCAGTGTTTTTTGATGACAAATGACTTTGTTTCAGAAGTTTTGAGGCTTGTTTCTGTGCTGTTTGGTGTATCGTAAGCGAAATGGCTTTCTTCTGGCCACCCAACCATGCAGCCCATCTTTCTTCAAGTGCCTCCTCATTGTTCATCTTGAAACATCCACACCAGTTTCTTCCAGAGAGGCCTGTATTTCAGCTGAAGTTATTTGTGGGTTTGTCGTTGCATCCTGAACAACTTTCCTGGCAGTTGGAGCTGCATTTTTTTGTCTGCCTGATCATGGTTTGGTTTCAACAGAATCTCTCTCTCTCCACTTCTTAATAAGAGTTTTAACAGTGCTTCTCGGCATCCTCTATTCCTTGGATACCTTTTTAAATCCTTTTCCTGTTTTATACAGTTGGATTACCTTTTCTCACAGATCCTTTGACAATTCTTTGATGAAAGATGCAAGTGTCTGTCAGGAGCTCAGAAACTCACTGAGCTTTTATACACACACACTGATTACAAGCAAATAGATCACAGGTGAGGATGGTTACCTTTAGTAGACATTCAAACACATTTGTGTCAACTTGCGTTCGTGTTATAAGGACAAAACCACCAGAGTGTGTAAACTTTTGGGTCATTTTGGGAGTTTCTGTTGTCATCATGACTTAAAAACAGTAAACTCATTTATTAAGGAAATGTCTTCACCCAACCTCTAACCATGAGTGACAGAAAGGTTTTTGTTATCATTCATATTTTCTGAGAAAAGGCTAAACAATCAGAAATTCTGCTGGGGGGTTTAAACTTTTGAGCACAACTGTGGTTTGCTTTCTCAGAGCTAAGGACCTGTTTGGCATTTTGGGAAAGTACGCGCCCCCCGTCCTCTTTCTCCTCCTGTGAGTTGGTAAAACTGAAACTGAAATATCTGCAAAGGATAAAGTCAACCTGAACAGAGAAGTCCCTGTGGATAAAATGATTCATTTCTTACTGTAAAGAGTGATCCTCTGGGACTTTTGAATGGTCCGTGTAATTCTTCAAGTAGTTGTAAACAAACTTCACCTGTTTCCTGAAGTACGCCTGCAGGAAGAAACAGATTTATAGAGAGATTTGGGAAAACACTCAGCTATAATGTTCACTGAAAGTCTGTTAAATCCATGTTATCCATTTACTTCAATGATCAAATGACTTTGATTTACTATCATGAATGTCCTAAAAGAAAGGGTTGTTTGAAGAAACGTACCTGCATAGGTCCGTTAACTTCTGAGGGCTTAAGCATGAAGATGAGATACTGCATGTGCTTGACTGCTGAGTCCCAGGGAAGAAACTCTATCTCATTTCTGAGGAAGCGGGTTGAAGTTAAAGCCAGTGGGAGGTCAACGATTTTAGCTCTGAATAAAAACAGGTAGTTCATAAATAAAGATCAGTTATAAGGTTTGTTACGCCGCATCATGTAATAATGTAATAAATTTTCACTTTATTTTGTAATAACGCCGCATTTTGTAATAATCTGACGCATTTTGTAATAAAATCGTTGAACGCAATATGTAATAAATTTTCCCGCATTATTTAATAATCTCTTACATATTGCGTCGATTATTACAAAATGCAGGTGTTGCACTTTTTTTCTACAGAAAATGTAAGAATTTAGTGCATTATGTAATAAACCACCAAAACTGATGTCTTAACTAGAAAAAAAAAAAACGCCACACTTAAGACACTAAATTAATGAATTTGATGGCTGTGAAAGTTCGTCCGATCCAATCGTTTGATTGGATCGGACGAACTTCATATGATATTCATACCATTAAAACTTATTTAGAGCAATTTTTATCCCTGTGAGTGTGAACTCTCAAACACAATCTCTATGAATTTAGTTATATTTGACTTAGATTTGACCAATGAATGAGCTTGCTACTTTTTAAAATCAATTTATGTTTTTGATTCATGCTGGAATACTGATAGTCAATGTAATTCTGAAGGTAAGTTGTTTTTTTTTCTAGTTAAGACATCAGTTTTGGTGGTTTATTACATAATGCACTAAATTCTTACATTTCCTGGAGAAAAAAAGTGCAACACCCGCATTTTGTGATAATCAACGCAATATGTAAGAGATTATTACATAATGCGGGAAAATTTATTACATATTGCGTTCAACGATTTTATTACAAAATGCGTCAGATTATTACAAAATGCGTCTTTATTACAAAATAAAGTGAAAATTTATTACATTATTACATAATGCGGCTTTATTACATAATGCGTCGTAACAAGGTTCTTTCAGCTTTCCTCACTTCTTGATGAGCTGAACACAAGTCATTACCTCACAAAATTAAAAGCATCATCAATAAGCTGCACTCGGTTTATCAGCGGGATCCTCTGAAAAACAAGACAGATGACGGTGTGTTGACATTTAAAAACACACAGTGTGGAATTTACAGACATCAAGCAGAAAACACAGGGTAGAAATACACTCACCGGCCACTTTTTTAGGCACACCTGTCAAACTGCTTGTTAGTGCAAATTTCTAATCAGCCAATCACATGGCAGCAACTCAATACATTTAGGATGAATGGTCCAAGAAAGAGGAACTCTCCAGTGAGCAGCAGTTCTGTGGGCGAAAATGTCTTGTTGACGTCAGAGGTCAGAGGGGAATGAACAGACGGTTTGAGCTGATAGAAAGGCAACAGAAACTCAAATAACCACTCGTTACAATCTAGGTCTGCAGAAGAGCCTCTCTGAACACACAACACTTGGAACCTTGAGGCAGATAAGCTACAGCAGCAGAAGAGCACACCCACAGGGTGACCCTCCTGTCAGCTAAGAACAGGAAACTGAGGCTACAATTCGCACAGGCTCAACAAAACTGGAGGAAAGATTAGAAAAACGTTGCCTGGTCTGACGAGTCTGGATTTCAGCTGCGACATCCGGATGGTAGGGTCAGAATTTTGGGTAAACAGCAGGAAAGCATGGATCCATCCTGCCTCCAATCAATGGTACAGGGTGGTGGTGGTGGTGTAATGGTGTGGGGGATATTTTCTTGGCACATTTTGGGCCCCTTCAGCCTCCTTTCCATCAGGCAGTCCGGTACGGATCAGTACAGTTTGGTACGGGTCAGATTGATAAAGCCTGATCCTGTGCTCGTTTCCACAACCGTACCAACCGTACCCTGCTTGGTGGGCCGGATGTCGAGAGCCGCGTCAGCTACGTAACAGCGTGACGTCACTGCAGCGCTACACAGTGTACCCCCACGAATAAATGCAACTGAAAAGTGGAGCGGTACGGGTCGCTTAAGCCCCGTTTCCACCAAGCGGATTGGGTTGATTCGTCTCGGTACGGAACGCATTTTGTAGCGTTTCCATGGACTAAAAGCGGGACAGGTCCCCTTATAAGCGACCCGTACCGCTCCACTTTTCAGTACCCTTCCGTTGGGGTGCCAAGCCGCTCCAAACCGGCCCGATGGGTGGGGCTATAATCACTGCAGTACGCTGATTGGTCAAAAGATCGGTAACTTCCTGTGTGACAGCGGTAATAAAGAACAACACACAACCCCGCACGCAGCCCCTCCTGAAACAAAGCTTCATTACGTTATGGAATAAAGAGCCACATGTTGATCACAAAGTAGAAGAGTTGCTGGATGTTCTCCATCTTTCTCTTTGTTTACAATGCCACAAATTTCTTTTTCCTTGTATTTATTTGTGGGGTACACTGTGTAGCACTCAGAGCGCTGCAGTGACGTCACGCGTCACGTAGCTGACGCGGCTCTGGACATCCGGCCCACCAAGCAGGGTACGGTTGGCTGTGGAAACACGCACAGGATCAGGCTTTAACAATCTGACCCGTACCAAACTGTACTGATCTGTACCAGACGGCCTGGTGGAAACTAGGCTTTAGTAGGGACCCATCCCGGTTTTAGTCTATGGAAATGCCACAAAATGCGTGCCTTTACAAGATGAACCGGATCGAACAGCTTGGTAGAAATGAGGCTTTGGTACCAACTGAGTCTGGTTTAAAGTCACAGTCTACCTGAGTATTGTTGATGACCATGTCCATCCCTTTATGAGCTCAGTGAACCATCTTCTGATGGAAACTTCCAGCAGGAGAAAACTCCATGTCACAAAGATCAAATCATCTCAGACTGGTGTCTTGAACATAACAATGAGGTCACTGTACTCAAATGACCTCCACAGTCACCAGATCTCAATCCAATAGAGCACCTTTGGGATGTGGTGGAACGGGATCATGGATGTGGAGCCGACAAATCTGCAGCAACTGAGTGATGCTATCATGTCAATGTGGACCAAACTCTCAGAGGAATTACCGAAGGATTACGGCAGCTCTGAAGGCAAAAGGGCGTCCAACCTGGTACTAGCACGGTGGACCTAATAAAGTGGCTGGTGAGTGTAGGTTATAATATTCACAAAGATCACTTCATTTCTGTTAAATAAAAAATAAGCCTAAGAATCCACCATCCTGCTCCACCAGGTTTCTACGGTTACACAAAATGGAGGAACAGGAATCAAAAGTGTTTCTGTATTTACTGGATTAGAGTTAGAGGTTAGGGTCAGGGTGAGGTCTTAGGGTGAATTCCAATTCCTGTCTTAACCCTCAATCTTAACCCTCAATCTCAAAATGCGCAGTCCCGCGAAGTGTAAGTGCTGTCCCGATTCTCAGAATGTTAAGGTTGAGGGTTAAGACTGAGGCTGTATCTCCCTCAATACTGAGATTTTCCAACACCACCCTTGGGACTAAGGGACATCCAGAATGCATTGCGTATTTTCAGTAAATGAACATGGCGTCCAAAGCGGCAGAGAAGGCGAGCTACAAATATAGTATTTTCTTTGTTAATGGAGATATAAATATTACGAAAACCATTGTATTATCTTAGTTTAGACCCATTTTATGGATTATTTACCTCGTTGTTGCATAACATTTATTTTCATTTTACGATCTTTTGTCAACAGCGTCCGGTGCGGACAAGCCATGTTGCTATCGTTTAAGTCAGTAAACGTTACAAGATGGTCATTTTTCTCAGTTGTAATGTAATTGATTATCAAGATAACAGCCTATATAACATGCTTGTGCCGATAATGGTATAAGATGACCGGGCTAATGTCATCTCCTGTAGCCGCAGAATTTTGTAACGATAGTTATAGCTGGTGTTTACCTTTCAATAAACTATGGTATGCTGTGACAGCTGAATATGTCCGTGGTTGTGTTATTTATACAGATATTTTTTTGATAACACTAACCGAAGGAATAACTGACAGACAGTCCACAACAATTTCATTTGCATTTAAGGGGTGTCCCATTTCTAAGTCACAAGATAGCCCTTAACACTTGGTTTTGAGGGCTACTAAGATTGAGGGTTGAGCTTGAGGGTTAAGATTGAGGGTTAAGAAAGGAATTGGAATTGGGCCTTACATTATGCAAATGTTGGAAAATAAAAAGATAAGAAACCTGTGGTTGTTGTTCACTAAAGGATCAAGGTGTTTCTGGGGATAAAAACTTGTAAAAATCAGGATCCAAGGAGAGCCTTGTCCTAAGGAGTGAAGTTTTGAAGGATTGCTAAATATTCTCTTTATTCTCACTGTATTATTCAAAGATAATCTGAATAGTAAAGATGGATAAAAACTCCCTTTATGTCTCTCAATGCAATTCTCATCAATTCTCCTTTTCTAACAACAGTAGCAAGAAAAAAAATGAGTTTTTTTTACTTTTTCAACAAAGTCAAACTCGATCCCCACAAACTTCTTTTGGTGATCAGGGGGAACCTTGTTGTCATTGTGTAGCTGATAACAGCAGGTAGTAAAGTTCCTGGATGGAGCTTAGTGTCCGCATAGTTCTGGTTCTTGGTGAGTCTTCATTGGGCTGAGTTCTCACCTGAGGGTTTGTCAGCAGCTGAGTCTGGAGACGTTCCCAGTTCTCCAGGTCGTAGTTGACTCTGTAGTATCCAGTGTAGTTGATGTTTGCCAGTATCCACTCTCCGTTCTTAGAAATCAATTCATCTTTCACAACTGTTGAAAAGGAAAAGTTCGTGAAAGTTCAGCTGTACTCAATGGTTCCTGGACAAAATGCAGAACTCTTATTTCTCCAAATTACCCCAATACAGGTCAAAATCACTCAGTAACATTATTACTCCAGTTAGAGTAGTGGAGGACTTCTGTTTGAATAAACTTACAGTCTGTATTCACACTTGTTTTACAGAAAATAAAAAAGGAATTAAAAACAAAACCACTTTTGTCTTTTCAGGGCCGTCTGTACTTTACTCAAGTGCAATGGCGGTTTTTACCGGAGGCCAAAGGAAGCCATGCTTGCTCAATAAATATGACATAAAAGGATAAATATGAATCATCCCCACTTCGTTGATTTTACTGAGTTTTTGTCACTGTGTTGTTGTCAAAACGATCCACATGAACCTCCTCTCTGGGTAAATGTAAGGAGCGAAACAGCACCCCCTCTGCCTCCTTTGAAGGGAAAAAAAAACGTGTCGCCAATCAGATTCACGTCAGGCTCGCAGTCGTCATCATTCAGTTGACGGCCAATGTATCATAAAAAAAAAATAAAGGAGGTCAGAATAAAGTAGTATCTAACCAATCACAAACTAGCTTTCCTACACTTCCTGCTCTGCACCAATCTCTGACCACTAGCAGCCAGCCGAACTGTCTTCAACAAACTTTATTTGAGCCAAGCTAGTGAGTGAAGATGCACGGAGATGGGGACCTCGAGTTTCTTGTAAGAAACAATTTTACTAAACTTCTTCGTGTTTTTTTTTCTTTTTTTGCTAAATCAGTGGCTTTATTTAGTTGAACACAACTTCAGAGTTATATTGTCATGATCACCCTTATAAATCTCAGATAATTAGGCTTATGGTCTCGATTGCAACCTGACTGGCCTCCTCTGTGAAATTGGTCACGGGCTCAAGTGTTAATTTTGGGGGACACTGATGAATTCCTGTTGTTTCTCATAAACGTTATTACGTTCTTTAAACTTTGGCTTCAGCCTTGTGCCCCATGACCTCATGTAGAAAAGTCTTTGTCCCTCTTTTTGCCAGATTGTTGTGTCTTTTTGCCAGTTTTTTCCATGATCCATGAGCCCTGTTTTTAACCACGTTTAACTCTTTCTGTTTGTTGTAAGACGCTTGTTAGTACAACAATTTTTAGATGCCTCCAACTTTTTTTTTGTTCTTTACTTTGTGAACCTTTACTCCATGAAGGGTCTTTTTGTTTTCAACCTGAGTTGAGCTTTTGGGTCGTTAAGTGCTGATCTTTGAGACCTACCACAGACAAAAACTTTAACTTGCTGTAAATCAATCCAGTACAGTCCAACCTGATCAGTAAGCTGGGAAGTAGCATTTAGAAATTACTGTTTACTGGTACTGACAATCCCATTTTGAGCTGTAAATTATGATCAGGAATATATCAATTTAAGACTTTTCATTTACTGTAGAGATCCCTCATAATCCCTTTAAGATATCAAAAGAAAGGGAGAAAGTAAATCCTCTCCTTTTTCTCATGTCGTCCTCTCTAACCTTAGATTCAGTCTGTGTCAAAAGAGAAAGCAGAGAAACTCTGTTTTTCTTTCTCAGGCTCTGTGTTGGGTCCACAGTGATGTCTGTGATGTTACCTTTGTCGGGGGTGTCCAACCACAGGAAAGTAGGTTCAGATGTATTTGACATCACTCTGATGGGGACGTGCCACCAAAGACTAAACAAAGAGAGAGAAACAGACCAAAAGAAGGAGATTACCATTCAGCTTTGGAGCAGAGCCAACATCATTGCAGCAAAACCAAACCAACTCACCCAGGTCTGAAAATGGAGCATTAAATGTGCTCTGCTTTATGATGAGAAGAAATCTGTAATGCTGTCATACATTGAGTCTAAAGCTCTAACACTCTGGATAATGTCCAAGCAACTTAACAGCATCTAAAACTCAGTTGTTAGGTAATTCATCATGGCAGTGTTAGTGGACGTAGTAACATCAAGCTGTTTGGAAACTCTTTACAGAGCCAGGGATAGAATCTGGAGTGATAAGCTGTGGTGATATCATGCAGGCTTGGCAGAGGAATTATTGATTAATAAGGCTGCAGTGACGCACTGACTTCATGCATCTGCCAACCAAAACAGGCGCAGTCATCTTGGATTGTCAAG
>RPOG01001810.1:46736-124373 GCA_008086565.1 Thalassoma bifasciatum
AAAGACCATTAACAGAGATGTTGGAAAATGTGATGTATATGATGCAGCTTCATTACAGAACTAAAACCTGCATTAAATTTGTATTCTGGGATGTTGGTGTTAGATTATTTACATAAAGCTGTTATAGCTTCATTTTACCACTAACTGTAAATAAACTTGTGATAAAGTTCATAAACTGATAAGAAGATGTTTCCTGGAGACGATCATCAACCTAACCTGCCCTCTAGATTGTTCCTCATCTCTGTAAAAACCATCTAGACTTTTAGTCAAACTGGAAAACAACACACCTTGATTCAGAGGTGTCATTGAACAAGAAGCGCTTCTGGTAAATTTCTCCTGTGGTCGTGTTGATAGTGATGACAGGATATCCAGTTTGTGTGGTCCACGGTTCCATCACCTTTGCAACATCTGTGTTACCGCTGTAGGTTCCAGTAGCCTGCAGACATGTTTTTATATGTGAATAACATAAATGAATCTTCACACATTCACTCTCATATATGTCACGACAAACACATTCTGCAGAGTTTGGGCCACTAATGAAGCCTGACCATGAAAAGGACTTTTACCCTTTGTATAGATTTCCATAGGTCGTTCCGGTCTGTGCTTTTATATCTGAATTCATCCAGGTACGTCTACAACACAAAGACAGAAAGAACAGCAGAGGTTATTGGTTAAGAATTAGAGGTGACTGTGTTTAGACTCAACAGCCAGCTGCAGATCCAAAAGGAGAAGTTCTGAAATAAACCTTTGACTGAAAACAGATTTTCATAACTTTTTTGGCCTCATGCACTGAAACAGCTACGATGATGGACCTGGTGATGTAAGTCAGTCAGTTTTGTTGATGATATAAAGTATTTTCCCAGTAACTGATTGAAGTGCACATAATCCTAATTGTATACTTATTTCCAGCAAACCTGTCGTGTTATACACTTGTTTCAAATAGGTCAGATCTCCTTTTCCTTTAAGGATGAACAGTTTTAATTTGAAGGAAGTAGATTCATTGTTCGGTACAACATTTACTGATCTATTCAAGTTTAACACATTAAGATTATTTAAGTTACATTACTTTTTTCTTCCCTCCCAAAACTTTTGCACAATATGGTATATTTCACAAAATAAAGTTTACCCGTTGAAGTACCAGTGTGATCTGGGATCTCTATCATCCTCAGTGAGACTCTCTCAGGGTCTTTGTGTATGTGTGTATTGGAAGATGCAAGTGCAGTATAAGACTACTTACACTGATTCCTTTGTTAAAAACACGTTCACCCACAATGTCAGCCAGCATTCTCACCACCATGGCGCCCTGCAGCGTGAACACCAAACACACATTTAAGGTCATATTACAACGTGCAACTACTCCAACAAATCGACATTATAGATCCCGACATTTTAATGGAATGATATTCGGTATCATAGTTTGTAGTAAAGGTACAACATCCACAGAACCTGCAGAAAGAGTCCTTGTGACTCTCCTACTCTACTCAGTCATCGTAGGAGGACTTTGCGACGCACCTCCAACGCGTCCTATTTGTTTAGAAAGAGTGGAAACAACAAAGTGTTGCAGAGTGGTTTAGAGGAAGTTGGTCACATCCATGAAGATGAATCCCCTCATTTGTGTCCAATAGGTGGCGTTATTTCTATGACCCCCGACACATATGTGTATGAGTCCAGAGTGGGAATGTGATCATGTCTGTTTAACTTTAACTGGGTAATACAGTTGTGCCCAAAAGTTTATACTCCTCAGCAGAATTTCAGATTTTTTGGCCTTTTCTCAGAAAATATGCATGATAACACAAAATCTTTTCTATCACTCATGGTTAGAGGTTGGGTGAAGACATTTATTGGAAAAAAAAAAAAAAAAAAACGTTTACTCTTTTTAAATCATTATGACAACAGAAACTTCAACAGAAACTTGGCTCATGAAGCTTCTTTGTCCTCTTTAAGAATCTTGGGTATTTTTACCAAGAGGCTGGGTTGGTCTGTTTGGGCTTTTAGAATACAACCTTTATTTCTGTCCTGCACTCACCATCTTAAACGAAGGCTCAACATGGTCCACTGCAAAAAACGCCATGTAGGTAGCAAAGCCCTCGTTCAGCCAAACCTCGTTCCACCATTTCATAGTCACCAGATTTCCAAACCACTGCCATCAAAACCAGAAGATACAGGTCCCATCAAAGAAGCTTTTGTCTGACATTAAAATGTGAATAAAATCATCAATGATCTCTCCAAACCTGGTGTGCCAGTTCATGTGCAATGAGATTGACGAACCATTCCTTATGCAATGGTGAGGTCACTCCTTCCTCAAAGAGCAGGGAGTTCTCACTATATGTGACTAGTCCCCAGTTTTCCATTGCTGCTGATAACGGGAATGGCAATGCAAATTGATCTGGAGGAATCAGATGAGAAAGGACAACTTACTGAGGCAATTATGTGTTTATGATCCAAGAGTGTCCAGCAGGTTTTTATGAGGTGCAAAACTGTTCTAAAAGTTAGTTAGGAGCTGATATACAGTGTATCACAAAAGTGAGTACACCCCTCACATTTCTGCAGATATTTAAGTATATCTTTGAATGGGACAACACTGACAAAATGACAGTGTACATTTATTTTTCCCTCAAAATAACTCAGAATATAGCCATTAATAGCTAAACCCCTGGCAACAACAGTGAGTACATCCCTTAGTGAAAGTTTCTGAAGTGTCAATATTTTGTGTGGCCACCATTATTTTCTAAAACTGCCTTTACTCTCCTGGACATGGAGTTTACCAGAGCTTCACAGGTTGCCACTGGAAGGCTCTTCCACTCCTCCATGATGACATCACGGAGCTAGCAGATATTCGAGGCTTTGCGCACCTCCACCTTCTGCTTGAGGATGCCCCAAAGATGTTCTATTGGGTTTAGGTCTGGAGACATGCTTGGCCAGTTCATCACCTTTACCCTCAACCTCTTTGGTAAAGCAGTGGTCGTCTTAGAAGTGTGTTTGGGCTCATTATCATGCTGGAACACTGCACTGCCTCCCAGTTTCTGGAGAGAGGGGATCATGCTCTGCTGCAGTATTTCACAGGACATGTTGGAGTTCATGTTTCCCTCAGTAAAAATGTAGCTCCACGACACCTGCTGCACTCATGCAGCCCCAGACCATGACATTCACACCACCATGCTTGACTGGAGAACATGACACACTTATCTTTGTACTCCTCACCTGGTCGCTGCCACACATGCTTGAGATCATCTGAACAGAACAAATTAATCTTGGTCTCATCAGACCATAGGACATGGTTCCAGTAATCCATGTGCTTTGTTGACATGTCTTCAGCAAACTGTTTGCGGGCTTTCTTGTGTACTGACTTCAGAAGAGGCTTCCTTCTGGGGTGACAGCCATGCAGACCAGTTTGATGTAGAGTGCGGCGTCTGGTCTGAGCACTAACAGGCTGACCCACCACCTCTTCAATCTCTGCAGCAATGCTAACAGCACTCCTGTGCTGATCTTTCAAAGAAAGCATTTGGATGTGACGCTGAGCACGTACACTCAGCTTCTTTGGACGACCAACACGAGGCCTGTTCTGAGTGGACCCTGCTCTTTGAAAACGCTGGATGATCTTAGCCACTGTGCTGCAGCTCAGTTTCAGGGTGTTGCCAATCTTCTTGTTGCCTTGGTCATCTTCATGTTGCACAACAATACGTCTTTTAAGATCCTCAGAGAGTTCTTTGCCATGAGGTGCCATGTTGGAACTTTCAGTGACCAGTATGAGAGAGTGTGAGAGCTGTACTACAAATTTGAACACACCTGCTCCCTATGCACACCTGAGACCTGGTTACACCAACCAGTCACATGACATTTTGGAGGAAAAATGACAAGCAGTGCTCAATTGGGACATTTAGGGGTATAGTCTCTTAGGGGTGTTCTCACTTTTGTTGGCAGGGGTTTAGCTATTAATGGCTATATTTTGAGTTATTTTGAGGAAAAAATAAATTTACACTCTTATATAAGCTGCACACAGACAACTTTTCATTGTGTCAAAGTGTCATTTTGTCAGTGTTGTCCCATGAAAAGATATACTTAAGCATCTGCAGAAATGTGAGGGGTGTACTCACTTTTATGATGCACTGTAAACACAATAATGAGTCTGAGTTAGTGCACTACTGAAAAAAAAACATCTACTACAGGTTTTAAGAGACTTTCTTTCCTGCAGCTACTCAACATTTCTCACTACTACATTTTCTCTGTCAAGTATCACCAGCAAAACTCTAAAGCCCCATCTGCTGTCACATTAAGTCACATCCCTGTTATGAACAGCAGAGAGCGGCGTTTATCTTGCAGTAAACCAGCCCCTGCTTACTATTAACATGGCTCTTTGAAACGCCTGCTCTCTGCTGAATAAGTCTTTTATTGTACATGACCTGATTTCAGATCACAAACTTGATGATTTTTTACAGAAACATGTCTGGGTGCAGATGCGCTGGTTGTCCTCACTGAGGCCTCCCCACCTAATTTTAACTTTTCACTTTCTGTTAGACGTGGTAAAAGGGGAGGTGGCACAGCAGCTATTACCTCAAACACTGTGGCCACCAAACTCATTTTATTTATTATTTTTAACATCACTGGTTTTATACAGCTGGAGACCTCTGTATCTTAATCTCTGTGTCTCCTGATGACACCAGGCCAATGGATGCTCTTTTTAACTGTACTATTGACATCAAAGTCTGGATGAAAGAAAACTTTCTCCAGCTTAACCAGGACAAAACTGAGGTCTTGGTCATCGGGCTTGAGGCCAAGAGAGAGAAACTTTTACCCCAATTACAAGCTCTGTTCTTTAATCCATCACCAGGAGTGAAAAATCTGGGCATCATTTTTGACTCTGAGCTGAATTTTATTCCTTTACATCAAGAACATGATAAAAACAGGTTTGTATCATTGAAAGAATATCGTTAGTCTGCCCTATTCTCTCCTGGACTAACACAGAGACGCTGCCTCGTGCTGTTATTACCATTTGCATAGACTAATGTCATGCCCTGCTCTCTGCTCATCCCAAAAAGAATATCACTGGTTTACAGTTATTACAGAATTCAGCAGCACGTGTCCTGACTAAGACCAGGAAGCAGGCCCACATTACACTGGTTTTAAAATCACTGCATTTGCTCCCTGTGTATTTTCAGAATTGATTTTAAAGTTCTTCTACTTGTTTTTAAATGTCTTAATGGTCTTGGGCCTTCTTATCTTTCTGAACAGCTCTTACCTTGACTACGTGCTTCTCTGGTAGTAGCCTCCTGGTTATTGCAAAACTCAGGACACACACTCATGCTGATATGTCTTTTCATTATAATTGCCCCCATCTCTGGAAAAGTCTGCCAGAGGAGCTCAGGGCTGCAGAGAACGTTCATGTTTTTAAGAGCAGGCTCAAGACCAACCTTTAAAGCTTAGCGTTAAGCTAATATTTATTCTTGTAATTTAGATTTCTAACTGATTTTATCTTAGTTATTTTTACTTCCAAACAAATCTTTATTCATTTATTTTGTAACCTTTAATTTCATTTCAACCTTTTAGCATTATAAGGATATTTTGAGGAGCCCTCTACACCAGGAGCAGTGGTAAGCTGTGGTCACTTGGCTCCTGTCACATGGTTCCTGGTGGAGGTTGGTGTCTGCTGTACCTCTCCACTGGGGACCTGTGTCTGTGTCTGTGTCCTGTGTCTGTCTCCTGTGTCCTGAGTTTGTGTCCTGTGTCCTGTGTCTGTGTCCTGTGTCTGTGTCCTGTGTCCTGTGTCAGTCTCCTGTGTCCTTTGTCCTGTGTCTGTGCCCTGTGTCTGTGTCCTGTCTTCTGTGTCCTGTGTCTGTGTCCTGTCTCCTGTGTCTGTGCCCTGTGTTTGTCTCCTGTGTCCTGTGTCTGTGTCCTGTGTCTGTGTCCTGTCTTCTGTGTCCTGTGTCTATGTCCTGTCTCCTGTGTCTGTGTCCTGTGTCTGTGTCCTATGTCTCTGTCCCTGTGTCTTGTGTCCTGTGTCTGTGTCCTGTGTCCTGTGTCCTGTGTCTGTGTCCTGTGTCTGTGTCCTGTCTCCTGTGTCCTGTGTCTGTGTCCTGTCTCCTGTGTCTGTGTCCTGTCCCCTGTGTCCATGATGGCTGAGTAGAGGACCTTTATGAGATCGTTTTTAATCGGCTGTAAAGAACTTTGTGCTACATTAATTGTATGAAAAGTGCTTTATAAATAAAGTTTTGATTTGATGAACAGATTTGATCAATACACGTTAATGTTATCTAAACTTAGTCTCACCCAGTTTGCTGTGTAGGTAGTTGATTCCAAAACGCTCCTCGAAGTAGGTTAAAACCCTCCCAGTCACGTTGGCTGCATACTGAACATGTCCTGCTGCAACAGCTTCTGGACGAGCAAACGTCTAATCATTAGAAAACAGGGATGGAGATAAAGTTACAGCCTTTTTTTGTGAAATACTGAATAAAGAACTATCACAAATGAAAATGCACCAAATGAATCTTGTGTCCTCAAAGGTGAACTTACTCTAATATCCACGCGCTCATGAGCAGAGGGGACTGATGTGAATGTGGAAACCGTGAAGGCAAACAGGTAAGTTGACATCTTGGGAGTTGGATAAAATCGAGTGTATTGCCATTCATCATCCAGAATGTTGGAGTCTGAGAGAAAGTGAAAAAGCAGAGAGTTTGAGAGCTCATACTTTGTCCTCTTTCACTACATGAGTAAATTTGAGGAAGGAAAGCTTGTGGTTTGACCTGATCTGTCTGAATTAGCCAGAGCTGTTGTGTCTCTCCACACCTACTACCAGTGTAGCTTGTGGCGAAAGTAAAGACCGAGTAGTTTTGTTCCCTTGTGAGAGGACCGTAGTCGACCAAGGTTTAACCACTGACGTTCCTTAGATACTTTCTTTCTCACAATCTTTCAAGTTTCCACGTGTGTGTGTGTGTGTGTGTGTGTGTGTGTGTGTGTGTGTGTGTGTGTGTGTGTGTGTGTCAGATTGTGATTGAAAAGAGCCAGCCACAGACCACAAAGCAGCATTGACCAGAATCTTCTTTCCTCGTTCCATGAATGATTGGACATATTGATAAGACAGCCAAGCTGTTAATGAGCTCCATAAGCTAATGTAGCTTCTTAATACCACAACCTTCATTTTTCCTTGTTCAGCTGTTCGGTCTCTTGTGTAATGAAGTACAACATAGCAAAGTCCGATCACCATGAATTTATANGGCTCATCAAAACAAGGGAACACTCTCCTGGCATCAGCTGGTTCCAAATTGGTGACTGCAAGGAATCTATGAAAGAAAGAGTGTTAGAAAGTTCAAAGGTGCACACACACACACACACACACACACACACACACACACACACACACACACACAGATTGTGATTGAAAAGAGCCAGCCACAGACCACAAAGCAGCATTGACCAGAATCTTCTTTCCTCGTTCCATGAATGATTGGACATATTGATAAGACAGCCAAGCTGTTAATGAGCTCCATAAGCTAATGTAGCTTCTTAATACCACAACCTTCATTTTTCCTTGTTCAGCTGTTCGGTCTCTTGTGTAATGAAGTACAACATAGCAAAGTCCGATCACCATGAATTTATACTTGTAGTCTGTCATCTTGTCAGAAAATAAACAATTGTTGCATCTGCCTACGACAGAGCCAGCGAGTGGCTGGGGGTGGTGACGTAGCAGAGATTGAGCAGCGTCTCGTTTTATAGGGGTGTGTTTTCACCCCTTACCCTCGCCCTTGAAACAGACGGGTAGACAAAGGGGAAGGGCTAAGGTTATAATTTGGATTGGCTTTTGATTTAGTGGGTTTCACTGAATTCTATACACCTTCAACCACAGGTTAACTGGTGGTGTACAGCCACTAGCAGCTCAGTTTGGTCCGAATGTACAAAAGTTGACTCAACCTTTATGTTGTGAGCCTTTGTGTGTCACACCAAGAATGGAGAAGAGGAAGAAGATCTGAGGAGATTCTGCGCAATTAAAACGCAAAATTGTTGAAAAATGTGATTAATATTAAGGATACAAGACCATCTCCAGAGATCTTTAAGTTCCTTTGTCTACTGTGCCCAATATAATCACAAAGTTTAAAACCCATAGAACTGTGGCTAATCTCCCTGGATGAGGACAGAAGAGGAAAATTGACAAAAGAATGCAACACAGGATAGTTTGAACGGTAGATAAACATCCTCAGACAACTTCCACACAAATTCAAGCTGTCCTGCAGATCCAGGGAGCAGAAGTTTCAGCTCTGACCATACGTCCTCATTTGAATGAGAAGAAGTGCTGTGGCAGGAGAATGAGGAGAACCCCACTGCCGACTAAGAGACATAAAAAAAACAGACTGGAGTTTTCAAAAATGTATCTGGGTAAGCCTCGATCATTCTAGGAGAACATTTTGTGGGATGGGACAGACGAGACTAAAGTAGAGCTCTTTGGAAAAGTAAGTAATTTTACTGTTTACTGAAAACAGAATGAGGTCTACAAAGAAAAGAACACAGTGCCTACAGTCAAACATGGTGGAGGTTCAATGATGTTTTGCACTGCAAAAACGGAAATCTAAGCAAGTCATTATGTCTTATTTGTAGTAAAAATTGTCTTATTGTTCTTAATTTGAGCCACATTCACCAGACCAGGTAATAAAATGTCTTATTTCAAGTTTTTTAAAGACAAAAATGAGGTGTAAACTGCTTGTAACAAGTCAAAAAAAAATCTGCCAATGGGATAAGACGAATTTGCCCAAGGAGTCATAAAATTTGGAGATTATCAAAATCTTTTGGGCTGTAATGTAGGGCCTGGTGTCAGAAAGCTGGGTCTGTGTCAGAGGTCATGGGTGTTCCAGCGGAACAATGACCCAAAAAACTGGTCAGAGACAAAGTACTGGAAAGTTCTGAAGTTCATATTTTTTCAACAATTTTGCATTTTAGGTGCTCAGACACTCCTGGGCTCTTCTTTCTCTTCTCCATTCTTGGTGTGATACACAAAGGCTCACTAAACAGAGGTTGAGTCAACTTTTATACATTCTAACTAGCATCAGGTGTGATTTCTATATTACCAGCACCTGTTACTCGCCGCAGCTGAGTTTAAATAAACATCACTTGCTTGAAATTAAATGATTTACCCACAATTCTAAGAGGGTGCCAACAATTTTTGTGTTCTGTGTAAAATTGTGTCCATTTTGGCTTTTTTTTTTTTCTTTTTCTTGTTTTACCAATGCACATCAAGGAAATAAACGCATTCATACAAAAAACATTTGTAATTTAAACAATTTCTGGAAGAAATGGTTTATTTTCTGGAAAAATTCAAGGGGTGCCAATACTTTGTCCATGACTTTGTAAATGGGCCTTAATTATGGATAGAAGATGCCTAAATATGCAGCTCAAGGTTGCTACTTATCTGTTTACCTCTGTTGTCATGACACCCGACATTGAGTNAAAAAAAAACTGTTAAAATATTTTTTGTTAGAAAGGCTGAGTTGTCACATCATTTTGTTAAAAAAAAGCTCAAATGTTGTACTATGAACGCTGTTACATGTCTCTGATGAATGCTGAAGCTCTTTGAAATACAGATGCACTTTTTTTTATGGAGCCATGGTTTCAGCCTCAACGAGCTGCATGGATTGCACAACGGGTAGCGAAGCAGCCTCGCCCGTTGGGGAACCGAACCCACACAGTGGAGTTTGATTGTTCTCCCTGTGCATGCGTGGGTTCTCTGTGGGTACTCCAGCTTCCTCCCACAGACCAAAAACATGCCCACGTTAGGTTAAATGATTATTCTAAATTGCCCGTTGATGTGAATGTGTGTGTGAATGGTTGTTTGTTTCTAGGTCAGCCCTGCGATTGACCGGTGACCAGTCACCCAATGACCCTGAACAGGATTGACGGTTAAGAATGTGGATGGATGGGTTTCAGCTTCATTATTGCATCATGACCCGTCTGCTTCTGTTTTGAATAACTTCACAACTCGTAACATGAGTAGTCATGAAACCCGGAATTAGAACACACATAGTAAAAGTGGGCTAAAAGAATCAGTTAAATCAGCATTCATATGTATGGAAGCCCTAACAGGCCATGATTTACTACAATAAATTTGCTCCATTTTCTTGATACAACAAATTGATTTCAGTTGTTTTCTTGAGATAACTTATTTTTCTGGTTGTCTTGAGAAAAAGAAACTTGTTTTCTTGAGATTATGGAATAATTTGTTTCGTCACTCATCCTTCAATTCAACTGTGGTCACATGCTTCAGATACAGTTGTGCCCAAAAGTTTACACCCTCCAACAGAATTTCTGATTTTTGGCCTTTTCTCAGAAAATATGAATGATAACACAAAATCCTGTCTATCACTCATAGTTAGTGGTTGGGTAAAGACATTTATGAACAAACAACTGTGTTTACTCTTTTGAAATTATAATGACAACAGAAAGAAGCAAAATGGCCCTGTTCAAAAGTGTACACACCCCAGTTTTTAATACCTTGTATTTCTCCCTTTTAACTGCAGTAACAGCATGAAAATTTTTGTGGTAGCTATGGATGAGAATCTTTATTATCTCAGATGGTAAAACTGCCAAAGAAGCCTCTAGTTCCTGTAAATTCTTGAGCTGTCTCGCATGAACTGCAGGTTTGAGGTCTCCCCCCACTGGATCAATGATATATAGGTCAAGAGACTGAGATGGCCACTCCAGATTCTTCATTTTATTCTGCTGTAGCCACTGGCAGGTCGACTTGGCTTTGTGTTTTGGATCATTGTGATGGAACGTCCGAGTATGTCTCATGTGCAGCTTCTGGGCTGATGAGTGTGAATTTTCCTCCAATATTTTTTTGAAAACATGCTGCATTCATCTCTCCATCAATTTTGACCAACTTTGCTGAGCCTTTGTAGCTCATACATCCCCAAAACATCAAATACTTCAATGCAGCACTGCATAAAGATGCAAGTGTCTGTCAGGAGCTCAGAAACTCACTGAGCTTTTACACACACACACACTGATTACAATCTAATAGATCACAGGTGAGGATGGTTACCTTTAGTAGACATTTAAACCCATTTGGATCAACTTGTGTTCATGATATCAGGATAAAACCACCAGAGTGTGTAAACTTTAAAAAATCAGAAATTCTACTGGTAAACTTTTGGGGACAACTGTATCTGTATCGATAAATGCCAAATTACAGAACAGTAATGTGAAGTGTAACCATTTTTTCCGATGAGTCTCTGTCTTGTTTTTTCTTGTATAGTTTCCCATCATACAGCCTGACACTATTTATTGTCTTATTGAGAGAGTATGAATGAATAAAGTGCTGTGGGTCTTCACCATGACAGCATTGGTTAACACAGAGCACTGTAGTTTAATAACAGAGGAGGATAAATCTAGATTCAACCATCTGGAGCTCATTGAGTCTCACTTGTTTTTTCAGATTTTAAGAATTACTCCTTTGTTTTGGCTCCAATTGATCTGTACATCAGTTTTCACTGTGGTGATTATCTTTGCTTTAATGATAACTTGTTCTGACAGTAAGGAAAACAACAGGAAAACTGTAGTTGTTGACTTGAAAAAACTCTCCAACTCTTATTTTATGATGTAAAACACTAAATCTGGGTCTTACCTGACAACTTTTTTGCCCTCTTCATCTGTTGGTTTTCCATGAGTGTATTTCTGAATATACAGGCCATGGGAAGTGTAAGACATGTTTCCCTCGAAAGCCAGAAACAAACTGTAATTTCCTCCTTCCTCTAAATGGTCCTTCAAGTTGATCTCAAGGAAGTGACTCGTGTTTTCGTAGTTATTCATGGAGGCGACATGTATCCTCTGGTTTTGGTCTTTGTCCATCACCAGTTGACCGGACAGAGTCAGGCCTAAGCTGTGAAGGTAGATGGTGCTGGTTCTCTGGACGCACTGAAAGTGGACCGTGGAGTTCCCCGTGAAGAGCATGGTCTGGTTGGGACTGGTGACGTTTGCCTCCTCAATGATTTGGGTGTAGAGGTGAGGCTGGAGGAACACTTCGTATCTTTCAGGGACCAGATTCTTCGGCAACCGCAGGACAGGTGGTGGTCCTGGAGTGGTGACCGGGATGGTCGGTCTTGGTGTTGGGTTCATCTTTGAGATTCGAGTCTTGTATAAAATGACCATGGTGATGATGGCACAGATGGTCAGAATGACTAAGGCGATGGCGATCCTCTTGGATAAGGGTGAGCTCTTAGCCATGGTGGTTACTTCCTCCAGTCTGTCTCATGCGTCTTGTTGCTTATTGTGTATAGTAGAGATGAATGAACAGGTTGGTGCGAGGATTAAGCATTAACTTCAACAGTGTGAAGAGGGCAACGTTCATAGGCTTTATTGCAAATTATCAGATAGTGCTCAGACATCTGGAGGTCGCTACTGTGGTCTTACCACTAATGCAGGGGTTAGGTTAACCTCAAGGAACACTTTATCCTCACACTGCACTGTCCAAACCATCACACACACACACACTTACATGTACTTTCTATGAGCTGAACCATCAGAATCACACGCCTCAGTGAACACAAGTAGAGAAAAAGTCCTCAGAAGCAGATAGAAGTATCATAACTTCTTATAACAGGTGGATACAGTTTATCCAGAGGTCCCAACAGCAGTGAAAGTTCCTCCAACTGGTGCCCAAGTAAAACTCCACACAGAGATAAGGTTCACGGTTCCCCAAACACATGTGAGCACAGCTCCTCGGCTCAGATTGATGAACTCCAAAGCAGCAAGAAGCATATGAAGGGAGGAGTGCTGAGTGGGCTGAATAAAAGAGGAGAAAAAGAGGAGGAGAGAGGAGGACGAGAGAGATTTGGGAAATCATTGTATTTCCTGGAAAGCCCCAACCTCAGGGAATTAGGACCACTTTGACCAACGCACAGATACACACACACACACACACACACACACACACACACACACACACACACACACACACACACACAAACACACACTCCTCACCTCAGGAGAGGAAACAAGGGGAGACAAACAGACAAACTTGGAACAGTGTAGGAGAAGTTGGTGTGTGCAGGGTGGGGTGATAGTTACTGTACAGAGAACAGATGTTCTTGTTGCAGGGTCAAGGAGATCAACCCAACCTGAACATATTGAAACACTACAATCACATAACATCGGTGGGAAAACCTTTTTTACATGGAGTAGGGCTGCCACAGTTAGTAACGTTGACTATTAAATTTCATCAACGAAGTATTTAATAGTCAACTAGTTGTATTATTGTTTTTATTATTGTTGTCAAACGATGAAATCGAACACCAGGCAGTGAGTGCTCTCTGTAACTTCAGTTCACTGCATGAGGTGCTGTGTTATTGAACTCCTCTATGGAAAAAGATCACTAAAATCTGACATGAGGAATATCAATGAGGAAATTTCTCTGTGCCCCGACTGTTTTGTGCACTGATGGAGGCTCTGCATCTGCAGCTTGGACATCAGCTTTCAATTATTCTCCCTCGACGTGAAGATAAAATTAATCATTTAAAGCTTTAAGAAAACCTGATTCTTTAGTCCTTTATTTTCGGACATAGTTGAGATGGTGCTGTCTCACAAGGTGAGGATCATGATGAGTAGATGATCACAGTTACAGACAGCAATGGTGGGTTCGCGGATGTAATTGAAGACACGTGGATCTGCGCTCGACTGGTCATCCCTATGGGCTCAGACTATATAACGGGCGTGCTGAATTGGGCTTTCTGTATTGAAATTGAATCTGAATTTTCAAGAAGGTAAGATACAATTTCAAAACAGATAAATTCAATTTCAAAACATGCTTTTCGAATTTAATACAAAAATGCAAATTCAGTTTCCAGTGGCACAAATTTCACCCCCGAGAAAGATCACAGTTCAAATACAGTCTCTCCTCTCAGAATCATCTCTTCTTCTCTCTTCAGTTAAAGTTGAATCTTGATCAGGACTTTTCTGGACTGGATTATGTTCTGTTGCAGCTTTGAAAGTTGCTTTCATCAGTGATCGTTGATGCTCTTGTGGATACTGTTTTTCCTCAAGTCTGGTAAAGAATGAAATAAAGACTTCTGCCGGCCGACAATAGTTTTATTTTCCTTGCAAAGAAAAGGTCAGTTAACACACAAGCAGCATGAATGCCATCTGACCCCGAGTGATGGGAGTCTCAAAAACTTATACAATCGTGAAACCACTCCCCTGGGGCTTTGTTTCACACCTTCTCACCTGAGGCTCTGAGAGGGAGGGGTCCAGGATGGATTTTAAGGTGTGATCTTTGGGAGGACACAAAAGGTAAGGTGCAATGGGAAAAATTGTGGTGGGGGAAAGCAGGAAGATGTGACAGCAGGAGGCTCTTTGTTTCTGGGAAAGGAATAGTCAAATGTCTCTGGGAAAATGAGGTTGAGGTGTACCCATGGGAAGGGCACAAAAGGTAAGGTGTGGTGAGGTGGGGAGGCGTTGAAGACAGGAGATAAGCATTTGGTGGATGTGAAAACAGGGCTCTTCAATGTAAACATCAACAATTTGATCACACTCTGCAACAATTAAAGATGTCTATTGTTGGTGCTACAAGGCTGCTTCAAACCACTTGAGTGCAGCATCTTTGTTCTCACTCATCCACTGCATGTTGTTTGTGATTTTCTCCTTGGCCCATTTTACTTGATCAGGCTCCAGATCATAGTCCCTCACCAATCGATCCAGCTAAACAGAAAGAAGAATGATTAGTGGTTGTTAGGGGTGGGTAAAAGAAATCGATGCATCACAATATTACACTGCCCAATTTAATATTGATTCAGCAAACTCTCTGAATCGATTCACCTCCGGGCCAGTGGGGGCGCTGTGTATGCTGCCCTACCTGAACACTGATGAGTATGACAGATAGAGGACAGTGTGGGTTGAGAGACTATAGAAGATTTGCTCATTAATTTCAACTCAATCACACAAAGGGACTGTAAAACACAAGCAGCTTTTTGCTGCCTCTGCTCTGCACAGGGATTTCTGGCTCCACCCTACAGAAGCCTGAAATGGCTAAAACACCCGAACACAAAGCCATGCAAAAACTAAACAAGGTCTTTGTTGTGGGGGGCAGATTTTTTAAAACACTACTTTTCTCTGATCAAGGTCACTTTTCCCAGGATGCAACGGAACAAGGTAATGTATTTATTTATAGCTAGTTTAATAGCTGGCTACATTAAATGTGCTACTGAAACGTGTCTGTATCATGTAACATGGGTGGATTCTGGTTTTGTCCTACCAGTGCTCATCTACCAACTCCAACCTCACCAAGCAGAACAAACATAACCTGGCTTTTCAATTATTTGATAGACTCTCAGGTTTGAGCAGGTCACTGCAGTTTAACTGCAACAGGTGGACAGGAAGAAACATTATCACAAACAGCTCAGCCTGTGTTTTAGCCTTTAGCTTCTATTTTGGTCCTTTGGTCATGTTTGAGCCTTAGGATCATGTTGTAGCCTTAAGACAGTGTTAAAGCCTCCGAACTATGTTTTGGCCTTTGGCTCATTTTCAGCCTTGAGCTATAGTTTTGCCTTTAGCTCATTTTAAAGCCTTAGCCCATGTTTTAGCCTTTAACTAATGTTTCAGCCCTCATCTCATGTACTAGCTTTAGCTCAAATTTTAGCCTTTTTTTATAATGAGCTCATGTTTTAACCCTTAATCAGTCTTTTTGCCTTCAGCACTTGTTTTTGCCTCTGGGTATAAAAATCGGAAATCGAGATGAAGTTGGAAGTTGGGCACAAAATCGAAAAACGACTACAAATCGGAAATCGGAGTCGACATAGTACGAGGGATTTAGCTTTTTATGTTTTGACAGGTTCAAAATCAGGTCACATGCCAAGATGATACAAGACAAACATTACACAAGTTACCTCTGAAGATCATTTCAAGTTGCATTTACATTTACGAGCCACTAAGGTGTCATTATTTCCATGTAAAATCTTAAAATCAGACTTTTTCTGGAGGTGTCAGGTGAAAAGGCGCATGTTAAGTCTCATGAGACTATTTTACCACAAATAAGACACAAACTCTTGCTTGGATGTCAGTTTTTGTAGAGGAGCCCAGGCAGTTTTTCTTAATGTGTCACAGAACAATTGGTCACATCAGCATAAGTTGCACAAGACTCGTACTTGTTTTTCTTTGTAATGAATGTGTTGACTGTGAGACAGAAACACTGAATAAATCACCTTCTTTCTTTGGAAGAAGAGTGGAGTCAGAGTGAAAGGATATCAGGGTGTTTCCTCTGACTCTGTGGTTGTAAATCTATTATTGCTCTGTGACTGGGATGATAAGAGGATTCATCACTGCATACTTTCATCCTCATCTGGACACAAAAAGGCACTTTACCTCATCCAACTCAAACTGTGTGGAGAACCTTTTGGTCACTTCGTCAACCAGCCATGAAGGATGCCTGGGTAAAAAGAAAAGAGAGGAGAAAAGTGAGCGAAATGGGATCTGGGATGATCATGGAAGTAAAACATTTTGAAGGGAAGCATTGAAGAAAATGAGAGTAGATTTTTAATCACAGCTTTAAACAGAGTTAACAAAAATGCTTCATCCAGGAAACAAGTTGGGAAATATGGACAAACACCAGTAAAAACATAACCCTCCCCACTCGCAGACAAAGGCTGTTATGTTGTAATAATGTTTCAGTAAGTAGTTTCATCTGATTGAATGTGAAAACTGGATTACGCCCACATCTTTGTGTTGTAAGAAGAAAAAACTTCTGCTCTGACTCTGTTGTTGAAAGTAGCCAGCAGGTTTTCATTTGGTGACCTACCACCCCAATTCCAATGAAGTTGGGACGTTGTGTAAAATTTAAATTAAAAACAGAATACAATGATTTGAAAATCCTCTTCAACCTATCTTCAAACAAATACACCACAAAAAAGACATTTGATGTTCAAACTGATCAGCTTTATTGTTTTTTGTGCAAATATTTGCTCATTTTGAAATTGATGCCTGCAACAGGTTTCAAAAAAGCTGAACCGTCATACACACCTGAATAAAATCTGAACAAAAGGGACGACCATGAGCTAGTTGGAATGAGCACTATAATGGTAATTTTAGGCATTTACCTCATGAGACAAGTATTGATCAGTACTGATCCTATCATCCATTTCAATACAGTTGTGCCTGATAGTTTACACCCCCCAGCAGAGTTTCTGATTTTTTGGCTGTTTCTCAGAAAAATATGAATGATAACACAAAATCCTTTCTATCACTCATGGTTAGAGGTTGGGGGAAGACATTTCCTTAAAAAAATGAGTTTACTGTTTTTAAGTCATAATGACAACAGAAACTTCGAAAGTGACCCTGTTAAGAAGTTTACCCCCCCCCCCNAAATGCCACAAAATATCCTGCTTACGATACGCCAAACAGCACAGAAACAAGTCTAAAACTTCTGGAACAAAGTCATTTGAAGTGATGGGACCAAAATTGAACTTTTTGGCCACAACCAAAAACGCTACATTTCAGGAGGAATCAACAAGGCCTATGATGAAAGGTCCACCATTCCTACTGTGAAACACAGAGGTGGATCACTGATGTTTTGGGGATGTGTGAGCTACAAAGGCTCAGGAAACTTGGTCCAAACTGATGGAAGGATGAATACAGCATGTTATCAAAAAATAATGGAGGAAAATTTACACCCATCAGTTCAGAAGCTGCACATGAGACGTACTTGGACGTTCCAACATGACAGTGATCAAAAACACAAGGCCAAATCAACCTGCCATTGGCTACAGCAGAAGAAAGTGAAGGTTTTCAAGTGGCCATCTCAGTCTCCTAACCTTGATATCATTGATCTAGTGGGGGGAGACCTCAAACCTGCAGTTCATGCAAGACAGCTCAAGAATTTGCAGGAACTGGAGGCTTTTTAACAAGAAGAATGGGCAGTTTTACCATCTGAGATAATAAAGACCGTCATCCACAACGACCACAAATAATTCCAAGCTGGTATTGATGTTAAAGGGGGAAATACAAGGTATTAAAAACTGGGGGGTGAAACTTTTGAACAGGGTCATTTTTGAAGTTTCTGTTGTCATTATGATTTAAAAAGAGTAAAGTATTTTTTTTCAATAAATATCTTCACCCAACCTCTAACCATGAGTGACAGAAAGGTTTTTGTGTTATCATTCATATTTTCTGAGAAAAGGCCAAAAAATCACACATTCTGCTGGGGGGTGTAGACTTTCAGGCACAACTTTAAATCGATAATTTAGATCAATCCACCACTACTGTTAAGAGTTACTCTCAGTCTGGTGATACAAAAATCAAACTTTAAAAATGTACAAAACACATGATCCAGGCTGCTGCTGGGAAAGTCAGGGAGAAAGTTCTTTAAAAATGAAAAATCAAAGCTTTCACAAAAGTGATGTTGGACAAAATAATACCAGTCATCAGAAAACAGGATCCTGATATCTTTCTTTTTAACCCAACTCAGTGACACAATCTCAGCTCCGTGTTGTTGACTCAGAAAAAGAGGTGTTAGCTGTGGACTTACTCCTGACTGACGTATTTCCAGTGGGCTCTGATAAAGTTCCATGCCAGAGCCTCCCCCGCCACGTTCTCAGAGATTTGGCTGATTGTGGAAATGACATCTGATAGACGAATCTTCTCAGGATCCAAAGTGTAGCCCAGGTACCTGTGAGATAACAAAGTTTACCTAATAACTCTGAATGTTGAGAATTTACTTCATCACAGAAGTTGAGGACATCTTTAGAGATCTTTGCCTCACCTGTTCAGCAGCCAGATTTTCTTGGTGCAGGCCAACGCTCTACGAAGCTGATCTTTCTCTGATGTGTCATTGGAGCTGTGAAACTTATTCCAGACAAAATCCCACTCTTCCTCCCCACCAGCAGCCACAGCTTGGCAGTAGATCGTCGAACGCAGGCTGGGGTGGATGCTGAATCACATAAAAAAAAGAAGTGTTCAACCAACCAGCTCCTGCCAATAAGCACGTCCACAAGTTTATTTGATGTTTCTTAACCCTGGTAAAGTTACATGAGTTTTAGAGTAAAGGAAATCAGCGAGGTGTCCAAGTTTCACCTCACTGTTAGAGTAAAAACCTGCACAGATTTGTATTAAACTTTACGTATTTGTCAAACACACCCTGCAGCCAATTTATTGGGTCTGATCATCTGCTCGTTAACACAAATATAAAACTAGCCAATCGTGTGGCAGCAGCACAATGCATTTAGTAACATGGTGAAGACAAGCTGCTGAAGTTCAAAGTGAGCATCAGGACAGAGAAGAACGATGATTTAAGAGACTTTGAACGTGACATGGTTGTTGGTCTAAGTTTTTGAGAAACTGCTGATCCGCTGGGATTTGAAGCCACAACCATCTCTAGTGTTTTCAGAGAATGGTCCCAAAGAGAGGAAATCTCCATTGAGCAGCAGTTTCTCTGGGACTAAATGTCTTGTTGATGTCAGAGGTCAGAGGAGAATGGACAGACTGGTTGGAGATGATAGAAAGAGAAGAGGAACTCAAAGAACCACTGGTTACAACCAAAGTCTGCAGAAGAGACTCTCTGAACACACAACACGTCCAAGCTTGAAGCAGACGAAGGGCACTCAGGAAACTGAGGCTACAATTCACACGTCCTCACCAAAACTGGAGCATAGAGACTGAAAAACTCTGCCTGCTCTGATGAGTCTGGATTTCTGCTCCACATTCAGACGGTCGACTCAGAGTTTGCAGGAAACAACATGCAAACATGGATCCATCCTGACGAGGGTCAACTCTTCAGCTGCTGCTGGTTTGATGGTGTGGAGGAGATTTTCTTGTCTCACTTTGTTCCCTTAGTACCAACTGAGCCTGGTTTAAAGTCACAGTCTACCTGAGTGTTGTTGCTGACCATGTCCATCCCTTTATGAGCTCAGTGAACCATCTTCTGATGGAAACTTCCAGCAGGAGAAAACTCCATGTCACAAAGATCAAATCATCTCAAACTGTTTTCTTCAACATGACCATGAGTTCCCTGAACTCCAACGACCTCCACAGTCTCCAGATCTCAGTCCAGTAGAGCAGTGGTCCCTAACCTTTTTTGGGCTGTGGTCCCATTTTGACATCACAAATTTTCTAGAATATCTTTTTATACTGTGTTGTAAATACAAAGCAACTAGGATTAGTGCACAAAATGACAGTTTTATCTTTCCTGATCAAAATATAGACATTATTGGGGGCTTGGGCTTTAATGCGAGTCACCTATTTTCTTCTGTGTGTTTTTCTTATTTTGTCTTCTTCTTTTTCTTCATCTTCTGTCCACTGTTGTGGCATGATTCTCCTCTTTGGGGTTTCAGAAACCCCCCCAAATTGTGTATGAAAACCAGCAGCTCACTAATGACATGCGTCCTATTACGTTTCTCGGACATTTGCCGAGTTTTGGACCAGTTGTTTGTCTGAAATAAATGGGGGAAATTCTCCAAACACACCACAAAAACAGTTATTCCCAGCCCTTCTGCCTCACCATACTGTCACCTACAGGGTTCAATCAAACTTCAAAACGCAGCCATTTTTGTCCACTCTTCAGGAATGTTTAAGGCATGACGATACGTTTTAAGGTTCTTAGTGGGGGAGTCCTCAAAACCCCTCTGCTTTGACAAAAAAACACCTGAAGATCAGCTCCCTAGAGTGCAGCTACGTCCTTACTTGTTGGTGGAGTCATTGCTGTGCATCCATTCAGAGAACATCGTTGTTGCCATAGTTGTACATTCTGGAAGTCCATTAGAGCATGCCACTTCTACAGCAAGGACCTGGGTGCGTCTGCGAATGAAACACATGAACATAACTTAGACCCACATAGGCTTACAGTCCTTGTGCTGCTGGATCTTAGTGCAGCTTTTGATAAAGTAGATTACCAGATTAACAGTCATTTACTTCATAATTCAAAGAAGAAGACGTTGTCACTGCTGCTGCCATTGCATGTGTTCCCTTTTGTGTTCACATGTGCTTTGAGAAATAAACCCAACGTCAGTCACATTGCTGCTGATCGCTATGGCCCCTATGCAGTGAAAAATTCGGCGTACGACCTTAACTTACGACTGTCTGTGGTCAAAATTTGCTGATTAACACTCGGGAGAAGCAGCAACTCAACAGTTCTCTGTCCCCTGTCGTTGAACAGAGTCATCCCTTAATTTTCTGTTGTCATTGTGACTGAAAAAGAGTAAACTCAGTTCTTTTTTTTTCAATATGTCATCACCCAACCTCTAACCATGAGTGACAGAAAGGTTTTTGTGTTATCATTCATATTTTCTGAGAAAAGACCAAAAAATCAGAAATTCTGCTGGGGGGTTTAAACTTTTGAGCACAACTGTAGGTAGAACTATGATAGGGTGACCATACGTCCTCTTTTGCCCGGAAATGTCCTCTTTTAAGAGCCTGTCCGGTCGGGGTTTATAAAATCCCTCAAATGTCCGGGTTTTTGAGCTTGCCTAGCTTGAGCGCGTCATAGAACAGTGTATTTATCATTCACGTTGAATGGTTCCTTTAGAAACACGCTCTGAGAGGTGGAGTTTGAGCCGAACCCCGGAACATGTATTCATTCATTCAAAAATCAGTACAGAGGCGCTCCACGCTCGACACTCACTCGCAGGCTGACAGGCAGGTAGGCACACTACCAGAGAACACTCGAACAGAAAGAAAATGCTGAAACGCAAATGTCATTTCACAGATGACATGCGAAAAAAGTTCCCCTGTTTTCGTCCGGGTCGTGACAAATGGGAGGCAGAATGTACAGTCTGCAAAGCTGGAACTTATGTCTCTGTGGCTGATAATGGTCCCAACGATCTGTAAGCCCATATCGCCACAACAAAACATTTAAGAATAGGCTAACTCTCTTTTTTCTTTTTGTTTAATATTTTGAGGCATTATTTCTATTTTTACGTAATTGATAATTGGGAGGTTATTTTGAAGAATGGTTCTCTACCTCACTTTCCCAACTATGGTGTAAGTGTCAGACTTAAGAGAGGTGATATTTCTTATTTTGTTAAACATCTGAATACTTGTGTTGCTACAGAACTGTTTTGGGCTATTTTTCAGTAAATCCAGGTAAAGTGTTCTTTCTGGGGAATTCAGAATATTTGTTTAACTGAGTTAGAAGCACAGAAAGCCCCCTTGACCCACGCAAAACCCCTAAAAATGTGTGTGTGTGTGTGGGTGGGGGGGTGAGAGTCCTCTTTCCAGAGAAGCAGAATGTAGTCACCCTAAACTATGACATCACTGAGTGTGGTTTGCTTTCCAAGAACTAAGAACCTGTTTGACGTTTTGGAAAAGTGTGCCGCCCCCGTCCTCTTTCTCCTCCTGTGAGTTGGTAAAACTGAAACTGAAATATCTGCTGGAGATAAACTTAACCTGAACAGAGAAGTCCCTGTGGATAAAATGATTCATTTCTTACTGTAAAGAGTGATCCTCTGGGACTTTTGAATGGTCCGTGTAATTCTTCAAGTAGTTGTAAACAAACTTCACCTGTTTCCTGAAGTACGCCTGCAGGAAGAAACAGATTTATAGAGAGATTTGGGAAAACACTCAGCTATAATGTTCACTGAAAGTCTGTTAAATCCATGTTATCCATTCACTTCAATGATCAAATGACTTTGATTTACTATCATGAATGTCCTAAAAGAAAGGGTTGTTTGAAGAAACGTACCTGCATGGGTCCGTTAACCTCTGAGGGCTTAAGCATGAAGACGAGATACTTCATGTGCTTGACTGCTGAGTCCCAGGGAAGAAACTCTATCTCATTTCTGAGGAAGCGGGTTGTATTTAAAGCCAGTGGGAGGTCAACGATTTTAGCTCTAAATAAAAACAGGTAGTTCATATATAAAGATCAGTTAAAAGGTTCTTTCAGCTTTTCTCACTTCTTGATGAGCTGAACACAAGACATTACCTCACAAAATTAAAAGCATCATCAATAAGCTGCACTCGGTTTATCAGCGGGATCCTCTGAAAAACAAGACAGATGACGGTCTGTTAACATTTAGAAACACACAGTGTGGAATTTACAGACATCAAACAGAAAACACAGGGTAGAAATAGGTTATAATATTCACAAAGATCACTTCATTTCTGTTAAATTATAAATAAGCCTAAGAGTCCACCATCCTGCTCCACCAGGTTTCTACGGTTACACAAAACGGAGGAACAGGAATCAAAAGTGTTTCTGTATTTACTGGATTAGAGTTAGAGGTTATGGTCAGGGTGAGGTCTTACATTATGCAAATGTTGTAAAATAAAAAGATAAGAAACCTGTGGTTGTTGTTCACTAAAGGATCAAGGTGTTTCTGGGGATAAAAACTTGTAAAAATCAGGATCATATTCATCACATCCAAGGAGAGCCTTGTCCTAAGGAGTGAAGTTTTGAAGGGATTGCTAAATATTCTCTTTATTCTCACTGTATTATTCAAAGATAATCTGAATAGTAAAGATGGATAAAAACTCCCTTTATGTCTCTCAATGCAATTCTCATCAATTCTCCTTTTCTAACAACAGTAGCAAGAAAAAAAATGAGGTTTTTTTGACTTTTTCAACAAAGTCAAACTCGATCCCCACAAACTTCTTTTGGTGTTCAGGGGGAACCTTGTTGTCATTGTGTAGCTGATAACAGCAGGTAGTAAAGTTCCTGGATGGAGCTTAGAGTCTGCATAGTTCTGGTTCTTGGTGAGTCTTCATTGGGCTGAGTTCTCACCTGAGGGTTTGTCAGCAGCTGAGTCTGGAGACGTTCCCAGTTCTCCAGGTCGTAGTTGACTCTGTAGTATCCAGTGTAGTTGATGTTTGCCAGTATCCACTCTCCGTTCTTAGAAATCAATTCATCTTTCACAACTGTTGAAAAGGAAAAGTTCGTGAAAATTCAGCTGTACTCAATGGTTCCTGGACAAAATGCAGAACTCTTATTTCTCCAAATTACCCCAATACAGGTCAAAATCACTCAGTCACATTATTACTCCAGTTAGAGTAGTGGAGGACTTCTGTTTGAATAAACTTACAGTCTGTATTCACACTTGTTTTACAGAAAATTAATGAAAGAATTAAAAAACCAAAACACTTTTGTCTTTTCAAAGCTGTCTGTACTTTGCTCAAGTGTTAATTCTAGGGAACACTGATGAATTCCTGTTTCTTATAAATGTTGTTATTTTTTACACTTTTGACTGCAGTCTTGTTTTTTTTACAGAGGACCAAAACTTGCCAAAATTAAAAATAAATAAATAAATAAAAGTGGAAATAAAAATGACAATAAAAATATAAATACACAAATAAATAAACAAAAATAAAAATGAATACAAAAATTGAAAATGAATGTGGAAATAAATACAAAAATAACTTTGGAAATAAATACAAAAATAAATAAATAAATATAATTAAATATCAATCAATAAAAAAAGCGCTCTGGTCTCACGTTTATTTTTTCATGCTGCAGACGAAATGCAGAAGGAAAAACTATTCAAATGAGGGGGGCGGTCTTAAATGTGTCATGGGTTGAGCTATCAGCCTATTGGTCGATCGACATGGAAGTGCAGAAATTGACTAAGTATGCCTGTCTGCTAACACAGCTCTCAGTCACGGTAAATATGGATAAATCTCCAGGGATCCATGTTTGTCATCGGATGGAGTTTTATACAGTCAACGAATGGAGTCTCAACCAGTGTGAGAGACGAGACTCCCCCAAGTTTGTTTTTTCAGACAGAAATAGCGATCTTTAAGATTGCTTGTCGAAGTGTAATATTACAATAGAGTCACACTTTAGTGTATTCAGAAAAGTAGTCACACCTTCCATGTTGTAGCCTTGTGCTAAAACTTTTTTATTCTTCCTTATAATAAACACTTTCACAGTGTCTGATGTGTAAATCCAGGATTTACTGCAGGTAAAGTTTTCTGAATCTCTCTCTGAGAGCGTACAATTAAGTTCACTTTAACACACACACACCTGAAAATGATGATATGCTCTCAGAGAGAGATGACTACTTATCTGAATACATTTTAGCCATATTTACCGTGACTAAGAGCTGTGTTAGCAGGCAGGCATACTTAGTCAATTTCTGCACTTACATGTTGATCGACCAATAGGCTGATAGCTCAACCCATGACACATTTAAGACCGCCCCCCTCTTTGAATAGTTTTTCCTTCTGCATTTCGTCTGCAGCATGAAAAAATAAACGTGAGACCAGAGCGCTTTTTTATTGATTGATATTTAATTATATTTATTTATTTATTTTTGTATTTATTTCCACATTTATTTTCAATTTTTATATTCATTTTTATTTTTATTTATTTATTTGTGTATATATATTTTTATTGACATTTTTCTTTCCATTTATTTTTTTTTTTTGGACATATTTTTTACATTGGTTTTTTTATTTCCACTTTTATTTATTTATTTATTTTTAATTTTGGCAGTTTTGGTCCTCCATAGTTTTTCATGTTCGTCATGTCTGCTTTTATTTTGTAGTTAAGTCTCTCTTCTTGTTTCAGGGAACTTCACATCCTCCCCTCATGTTTTCTGCTGTTGTTATTGTAATTCAGTCTGTGTCAAAAGAGAAAGCAGAGAAACTCTGTTTTTCTTTCTCAGGCTCTGTGTCGGGTCCACAGTGATGTCTGTGATGTTACCTTTGTCGGGGGTGTCCAACCACAGGAAAGTAGGTTCAGATGTATTTGACATCACTCTGATGGGGACGTGCCACCAAAGACTAAACAAAGAGAGAGAAACAGACCAAAAGAAGGAGATTACCATTCAGCTTTGGAGCAGAGCCAACATCATTGCAGCAAAACCAAACCAACTCACCCAGGTCTGAAAATGGAGCATTAAATGTGCTCTGCTTTATGATGAGAAGAAATCTGTAATGCTGTCATACATTGAGTCTAAAGCTCTAACACTCTGGATAATGTCCAAGCAACTTAACAGCATCTAAAACTCAGTTGTTAGGTAATTCATCATGGCAGTGTTAGTGGACGTAGTAACATCAAGCTGTTTGGAAACTCTTCACAGAGCCAGGGATAGAATCTGGAGTGATAAGCTGTGGTGATATCATGCAGGCTTGGCAGAGGAATTATTGATTAATAAGGCTGCAGTGACGCACTGACTTCATGCATCTGCCAACCAAAACAGGCGCAGTCATCTTGGATTGTCAAGTAAAGCCCATTAACAGAGATGTTGGAAAATGTGATGTATATGATGCAGCTTCATTACAGAACTAGAACCTGCATTAAATTTGTATTCTGTGATTTTGGTGTTAGATTATTTACATAAAGCTGTTATAGCTTCATTTTACCATCAACTGTAAATAAACTTGTGATAAAGTTCATAAACTGATAAGAAGATGTTTCCTGGAGACGATCATCAACCTAACCTGCCCTCTAGATTGTTCCTCATCTCTGTAAAAACCATCTAGACTTTTAGTCAAACTGGAAAACAACACACCTTGATTCAGAGGTGTCATTGAACAAGAAGCGCTTCTGGTAAATTTCTCCTGTGGTCGTGTTGATAGTGATGACAGGATATCCAGTTTGTGTGGTCCANAACTGTAAATAAACTTGTGATAAAGTTCATAAACTGATAAGAAGATGTTTCCTGGAGACGATCATCAACCTAACCTGCCCTCTAGATTGTTCCTCATCTCTGTAAATTGGTAGATCTGAAAATCAGTTTGACCTTTTGTTGTGTGGAACTAAGTCTCCACAGTAACTTGTTCTTCGCGAAGACCATTTAAAGAGGACACCAGCACAACTATCACTACTGTCCTATAGGTCAAACACACCAGGTAAACAGGTAGTGGAAACGTTGCAGACACAATGGCGACAGTAGCAGGTGTCGGACGTCTGTACACCAATGGTTACCATGTTTATTATATTAATACCATAAATGAATCCTCACACATTCACTCTCATATATTTCATGACAAACACATTCTGTAGAGTTTAGGCCACTAATGAAGCCTGACCATGAAAAGGACTTTTACCCTTTGTATAGATTTCCATAGGTCGTTCCGGTCTGTGTTTTTATATCTGAATTCATCCAGATACGTCTACAACACAAAGACAGAAAGAACAGCAGAGGTTATTGGTAAAGAATTAGAGGTGACTGTGTTTAGACTCAACAGCCAGCTGCAGATCCAAAAGGAGAAGTTCTGAAATAAACCTTTGACTGAAAACAGATTTTCATAACTTTTTTGGCCTCATGCACTGAAACAGCTACGATGATGGACCTGGTGATGTAAGTCAGTCAGTTTTGTTGATGATATAAAGTATTTTCCCAGTAACTGATTGAAGTGCACATAATCCTAATTGTATACTTATTTCCAGCAAACCTGTCGTGTTATACACATGTTTCAAATAGGTCAGATCTCCTTTTCCTTTAAGGATGAACAGTTTTAATTTGAAGGAAGTAGATTCATTGTTCGGTACAACATTTACTGATCTATTCAAGTTTAACACATTAAGATTATTTAAGTTACATTACTTTTTTCTTCCCTCCCAAAACTTTTGCACAATATGGTATATTTCACAAAATAAAGTTTACCCGTTCAAGTACCAGTGTGATCTGGGATCTCTATCATCCTCAGTGAGACTCTCTCAGGGTCTTTGTGTATGTGTGTGTTGGAAGATGCAAATGCAGTATAAGACTACTTACACTGATTCCTTTGTTAAAAACACGTTCACCCACAATGTCAGCCAGCATTCTCACCACCATGGCGCCCTGCAGCGTGAACACCAAACACACATTTAAGGTCATATGTGTTGCACGTTGATGAGGTTGTTTAGCTGTAATATCTAGGGCTGTAAAATTACCTTACTATAAGCCATAGTATCAAACATCATTTCCATGTTGTAGGTGTCTTGGACGTCTTTCTCAGGAACACTGAGAGGATGAGATGAGTCAGTAGCATCCTCCTGAAACGCTGCGTGGAGGTTGCGCAGGATAAACAAATCTTTCTGTGGAAACAACAAAGTGTTGCAGAGTGGTTTAGAGGAAGTTGGTCACATCCATGAAGATGAATCCCCTCATTTGTGTCCAATAGGTGGCGTTATTTCTATGACCCCCGACACATATGTGTATNAACTGTAAATAAACTTGTGATAAAGTTCATAAACTGATAAGAAGATGTTTCCTGGAGACGATCATCAACCTAACCTGCCCTCTAGATTGTTCCTCATCTCTGTAAAAACCATCTAGACTTTTAGTCAAACTGGAAAACAACACACCTTGATTCAGAGGTGTCATTGAACAAGAAGCGCTTCTGGTAAATTTCTCCTGTGGTCGTGTTGATAGTGATGACAGGATATCCAGTTTGTGTGGTCCACGGTTCCATCACCTTTGCAACGTCTGTGTGACCGCCGTCATCATCCACAGCCTGCAGACATGACCAATGGTTACCATGTTTATTATATTAATACCATAAATGAATCCTCACACATTCACTCTCATATATGTCACGACAAACACATTCTGTAGAGTTTAGGCCACTAATGAAGCCTGACCATGAAAAGGACTTTTACCCTTTGTATAGATTTCCATAGGTCGTTGCGGTCTGTGCTTTTATATCTGAATTCATCCAGGTACGTCTACAACACAAAGACAGAAAGAACAGCAGAGGTTATTGGTGAAGAATTAGAGGTGACTGTGTTTAGACTCAGCAGCCAGCTGCAGATCCAAAGGGAGAAGTTCTGAAATAAGTAGTTGTCACACTGTATCTCTGAGTGACTCTGACCAATCAGGAGGCTTCCTTCCTGCATCTTTCAGAGGAAGCCCCGCCCATGAGAGCCACGAAGAGACACGAACAAAACTTCATGAAACTCAAAAGCAAAATCTGGAAACGTAAACGCAATTTCTGGAAATGCAAACAAATCTGTGGTTTATGAGATGAAAACTAAGATCTGGAAAAAAAAAAAAAAACCTGTAGATTTAACGAGAAAATTTTTAATCGCAAATATATTTCATTTATTCACTTGTACTATTTGGATTTTTTAAATCACAACTTTGTATGCAAAATTTTTTTTGGTCTCAAAGTCATTATTTTTGATTGCATAGTATTGACACAAAATTCTGTGGAGAGAAATTTGTGTCAATATTTTGCAATTAAAAAATGAATTTGAGACCATCCATCCATCCATTTTCTTTACCGTCTATCCTGCTATTCAGGGTAGCGGGTGGCTGGAGCCTATCCCAGCTGTCATTTGGCGTGAGGCAGGGTACATCCTGGATTGGTCGCCAGTCAATCACAGGGCTGACATGTAGACAAACAACCATTCACTCACACACTCACACCTACGGGCAATTTAGAATAATCAATTCACCTAATGTGGGCATGTTTTTGGTCTGTGGGAGGAAGCCGGAGTACCCGGAGAGAACCCACGCATGCACAGAGAGAACATGCAAACTCCACACAGAAAGGCCAACCATGCCCGAACAGGGATCCGAACCAGCAACCTTCTTGCTGTGAGGCTGGAGCGCTAACCGTTGCACCACCGTGCAGCCCTGAATTTGAGACCAATAATAACAACAATGATAATAATAAATATTATTATTATTATTATTATTATTTAATAATATATTATTTTATATATATATATATATATATTCAATAATATTATTATATCAATAATATTATTGAATAATAATATTAATAATAATAATAATAATAATAATAATAATAATAATAATAATAATAATAATGTTTATTATTATTCCAATTTTTGGAACTGAGATGTTCATTTACCCTTTTAACAAAACCCACAAATAAAATAGTGCTATATCATTTTGTTAATGATATAAAGTATTTTCCCAGAAACTGATTGAAGTGCACTTAATCCAAATTGTATACTTATTTCCAGCAAACCTGTCGTGTTATACACTTGTTTCAAATAGGTCAGATCTTCTTTTCTTTTAAGGCTGAACAGCTTTCATTTGAAGGAAGTAGATTCATTATTCGGTACAACATTTACTAACCTATTCAAGTTTAACACATAAAGATTATTTAAGTTACATTACTTTTTCCTACCTGCCTAAAACTTTGCACAATATGGTATATTTCACAAATAAAGAAAAAGTTTAACAGTTAAAGTACCAGTGGGATTTGGGATCTCTATCATCCTCAATGAGACTCTCTCATGGGTGTGTGTGTGTGTGTGTGTGTGTGTGTGTGTGTGTGTGTGTGTGTGTGTGTGTTGAAAGATTCAAATGCAGTATAAGACTACTTACACTGATTCCTCTGTTGAAAACACATTCACCCACAATGTCAGCCAGCATTCTCACCACCATGGCGCCCTGCAGCGTGAACACCAAACACACGTTTAAGGTCATATTTGTTGCACGTTGATGAGGTTGTTTAGCTGTAATATCTAGGGGTGTAAATTTACCTTACTGTAAGATATAGAATTAAACATCGATTTTATCCTTTTGGGGTCCTGGACGTCATTCTCTGGAAGACTGAGAGGATGAGACTTGGCCGAAGCATCCTCATTAAATGCTTTTCGGAGGTCGTTCAGGACAAATGCATCAATCTGTGAAAACAACAACAAAGTGCTGCAGAGTGGTTTAGAGGAAGTTGGTCACATTGATGAGGATGAATCCCCCGTTGTGTCCAATAGGTGGCGTTATTTCTATGACCCAAATGTTTATGTGCATGAGCCCAGAGTTGGAATGTGATCATGTCTGTTTAACTTGGACTGGATAATGTATGTGAAAGATGCCGCCCTGCATTTCCATTTCCAGAGGGTGGTCCATTGCAGTAGTATCGGTGTATTAAGAGTTGGTTCTTGATCATAAATGTAAAATTTGAAGCACACTGGACCCTATTAAAAGGAGCAACTATGACTTCCTGGTTCATGGTGAGATATCAGAGTTTGATGTGACACCACTTACACACCCTTTCACCACAGGACATGACCTGATCAAATGGAGCTTTGAACAGTAGAGGTAGAAATGAATTAATCAATTCGAAAAGTCCATCAGAGACAACAGCTTATCCATAATTCTCTTGTCAGTCACCAACTCCTCAGGGTCCAGGACTGAACTGGACCTCTTCACCAGTCATGGTAATGACTTCACATTGGCAAACAGCAGATCAAGTGTCCTATTTTCTCTGGTCAGACAGTAAACAAACTGTGTATATCCAGTCAGGTGGGAGGAGAGGGTGACATGATTGAAGTCTCCTCAGATTATCAAGAGTGCCTGAGGATGTTGAGTCTGCATCCTGGCAACAGATTCATGGATGACATTACATGAAACTTCAGATGTTGCTTTGGGTGGAATGTATACAACAATTGTTATTATGGACCTCTTCACCAGTCATGGTCATTGTTGAGGAATTTTCTGGAAGCTTGACCACTTGAAGAAGAAAACTCAGGAGACTCAGATGACTTAATTTGAAAAAGTTTATGTAGCTCGATCGAGGAGAAGAGACGGACAGTACACTTGGATGCGCAGTGTAGTGCAGAGTCAATTCTGCCAGACCTCTCTGTGTATTCAGTATTTATCGTTTCTGAAGGTTGTTATGTCTGTTTAGGAGACCAATGAGTTCAGCTTAGGATGTCCCTCTCATCCTGATACAAGAGAAACAGTCCTCACTATGGAAGAATACAGGAATGTGTGTATCTAAGGCCAAATACAGGGCTGTGACTATGTTTGAGACATACAGAGGAAATTAAGGTGATAATTGTGTAGAATAATAAGGAATTAGGAAAATTCCATGACAGCCATGACACATTGGCAAACAGCAGATCAAGTGTTGTATTTTCTCTGGTCAGACAGTTAACAAACTGTGTATATCCAGTCAGGTGGGAGGAGGGGGTGACATGATTGAAGTCTCCTCAGATTATTAAGAGTACCTGAGGATGTTGAGTCTGTACATGAAACTTCAGATGTTGCTTTGGGTGGAATGTACACAACAATTGTTATTATGTGACTAAATTCCTTTTGAAGGTAGTTTAGTCTCAAACCAACTGCCAACAGTTTGATGTCCGGACAACACATCTCTTCTTTGACAGTAATATGAGAAGAGCCTCTGATTTACAAATAAAGCCAGTCCCTCACCTTTTATCTTGCCACTAGCCTTAGCATCTCTGTCTGCACCTATCAGAATGAAACCAGGTGGATCCACCCAGGAGTCAGAGATGTTTTGATTCAACCAGGTTTCAGTAAAGCACATGAGGCTACACTCATGGTGTATTTTCAGGGTCTTCACCAGTGTGTCCAGTACATCACTTGAGTTTGGCAGAAAGTTAATATTTCCCATGATGACTGATGGAAGAAAGAGCTTATATCTCCATCTCCTTGCCTTCACCTTTGCACCAGCTCGGCATCCACGGAAATGCTTCTTATGTAAAAATAATAAAGGATACAGGATGAAAAAAGGAAAATAAAATCAATGAAGCCAGTTTTTTATTTTCTGTATTTTTGACTGGCGCAAATAGGCTGCATTGCATCAAATACGTCTATATCATAGATTATGTTCCTTTAAAACATGAAGGAGTGTTTTAAATAACTGTATGGTGCATGAAGCTACTTTGCCATCTTTTAGAATCTGGGGTATTTGGGTATTTTTACCAAGAGGCTGGGTTGGTCTTTTTTGGGTTTTGGAATATGCTCACCCCATCTGTAATTCATTCCTTGACTGCACTCACCATTTTAAACGAAGGCTCAACATGGTCTGATGCGAAGTACGCCATGTATCTAGCAAAGCCCTCTTTCAGCCAAAGCTCGTTCCACCATTTCATTGTCACCAGATTTCCAAACCACTGCCATCAAAACCAGAAGATACAGGTCCCATCAAAGAAGCTTTTGTCTGACATTGAAATGTGACTAAAATCAACAATGATCTCTCCAAACCTTGTGTGACAGTTCATGTGCAATGAGATTGACGAACCATTCCTTCTGCAAAGGTGAGGTCACTCCTTCTTCAAAGAGCAGGAAGCTCTCCCTATATGTGACCAGTCCCCAGTTTTCCATTCCTTTTGAACCAGCGTATGGCAATGCAATTTGATCTGGAGAAATCAGATGAGAAAAGACAACTTACTGAGGCAGTTATGTGTTTATGACCCAAGAGTGTCCAGCAGGTTTTTATGAGGTGCAAAACTGTTCTAAAAGTTAGTTAGGAGCTGATATAAACACAACAATGAGTCTAAGTTTGTGCATTGCTGAAAAAAAAAACCATCTACCACAGGTTTTAAGAGACTTTCTTTCCTGCAGCTACTCAACATTTCTCACTACATTTTCTGTCTGTCAGGAATCACCAACAAAACTCTATAGCCCCATCTGCTGTCCGACCCATGTAACATGTCACATCCCCATTATCCCCAGCAGAGAGCAGCGTTCCCATAAACTCTCACACCACTCCACCACTAACTCAGATAACCTCAGATCCTTCTCTAAAACCATTTCAACACAAAATTTTGCTATAAACCAGCCATTACTTACCATGAAAATTGCTCTTTGAAAACACCCGCTCTCTGCTGAATAAGTCTTTTATTGTACATGACCTGATTTTACTGAGGCCTCCCCACCTAATTTTAACTCTTCACTTTCTGTTAGAAGTGGTAAAAGGGGAGGTGGCACGGCAGCTATTACCTCAAACACTCTGGACACCAAACTAGGGCTGAACGATTTCAGAAAAAGATCTAAGTGTGATTTTTCTGGCAGATACAACGATTTCAATTCGATTCACTGTTTTCTTTAAATCATGCTTTAGTGAAGTTTTCACAATGTACAGAAACATTTACAATCTTGACAGAGAATTATATCAAACCATTGAAACATCAAAAGCTTTTACTCCATGGAAAAGGATGAAAATAAAAACTGAAGGTAAGAATTGTTTCAAACTTTTAATTTAAAAAGTGAAAATTTTGAGAAATAAAGACAAAATTCTGAGACAAAAAGTCAAGCTTTTGAGATGATACTTCTTAAGTTTAAGAAATCATTTTAAGATCATTTGAAAAAAGTCCAAACTTTCTCATTTAAGGTCAAAATTTTTAGATGACAAAAGTCTAAGATAGAAAGTTTACATTTTGAAATAAAGGCAATTCTTGAAACAAAAAGTTGAAATTTTGATATTGAAAGTCAAAATTCTAAGATTTAAGTCAAAACTATGAGAAATAAATACAGATGCAAAAAAAAAAAAATAAATTAAAAGAAGATTTTTCAATAAATTGTCGAATTTTGACTCTTCTCAAAGCCTCACACCTATTCCTGCTTTTTCTAAACCGGACTTTTTAAATTGTATTTTTAGTTATAAAAACTGAAAAACAAAAAGAGCTATCTTTGACTCTTAACTTTTAAAAATGATGTAGTGCAAACATCCTTAATTGTGTCAAGTTAAATAAAATCAAATCAACAACAATCCCAAGGAAAACAGAATCTTTCCCAACAGTTTAACACTCAAAGACAGGTGTGTGTGTGAAACAGCTGACACAGCATATCCTGGTGATCTTAACAATTACAGACCAGTGTCCCACTTACCATTTTCAAGCAAAAATTTTCGGAAAAAAAATGATTTCAATCAACTTTCTGAATTTTTAGTTAACTGCAATGTTTTTGAGAAATTCCAGTCCGCCACCTTAGCCTCTCAGGTTCTGTTTTTCATTGGTTTATCTCCTACCTCACAGACTCCTACCTCAGGGTTCGATTTTAGGCCCTGTGCTTTTTAACCTGTATATGCTCCCTCTTGGCGGTGTGATTAGGAGACATGGAATAAACTTCCACATTTATACTGACGATACTCAGCTCTTCATCTCTGTGTCTCCTGATGACACCAGGCCAATGGATGCTCTTTTTAACTTTATTATCGACATCAAAGCCTGGATGAAAGAAAACTTTCTCCAGCTTAACCAGGACAAAACTGAGGTCTTGGTCATCAGGCTTGAGGCCAAGAGAGAGAAACTTTTACCCCAATTACAAGCTCTGTTCTTTAATCCATCACCAGGAGTGAAAAACCTGGGCATCATTTTTGACTCTGAGCTGAATTTTATTCCCTAAGCCAAGAACAAAATAAAAAAGAGTTTTTTACCATCCAAAGAATATTGCCAGAGTCTGCCCTATTCTCTCCTGGACTAACATGGAGACGCTGACTCATATTATTACCAGTTGCATAGACTAATGTAATGCCCTGCTCTCTCACCAGAGGAGCTCAGGGCTGCAGAGAACGTTCATGTTTTTAAGAGCAGGCTCAAGACCAACCTTTTTAGTTTAGCTTTTAGCTATTATTTATTTTATCTCCATTTATTCCTGTCACTTAGATTTTTTACTTATTTTATCTTATTTATTTTTGCTTTTAATCAAATCTTTTACTCATATATATTTTGTAACCTTTAATTTTATTTCATCCTTTTAGCATTATAAGGATATTTTGAGGAGCCCTCTACACCAGGAGCAGTGGTAAGCTGTGGTCACTTGGCTCCTGTCACATGGTTCCTGGTGGAGGTTGGTGTCTGCTGTAACTCTCCACTGGGGACCTGTGTCTGTGTCCTGTGTCTCTTTCTTGAGTCCTGTGTTTGTCTGTGTCTGTGTCCTGTGTCCTGTGTCTGTGTCTTGTGTCTTGCGTCCTGTGTCCTGTGTCCTGTGTCTGTGTCTATGTCCTGTGTCCTGTGTCTGTGTCTATGTCTTGTGTCTGTGTCTGCATCTGTGTCCTGTGTCCTGTGTCTGTGTCCTGTGTCTACGTCTGTGTCCCGTGTCCTGCGTCCTGTGTCTGTGTCTTTGTCCTTCTGCATCTGCGTCTGCGTCTGTGTCTGTGTCCTGGGTCCTGAGTCTGTGTCCTGTGTCTGTGACCTGTGTCTGTGTCCTGTGTCCTGTCCGTGTCCTGTGTCTGTCTCCTGTGTCCTTTGTCCTGAGTCTGTGTCTATCTCCGTGTCTGCGTCTGTGTCCTGTGTCTGTGTCCTGTGTCTGTGTCCTGTCTGTGACCTGTCTGTCTCCTGTGTCCTTTGTCCTGTGTCCTGTGTCTGTGTCCTGTGTCCTGTGTCTGCGTCTGCGTCTGTGTCCTGTTTCCTGTGTCTGTGTCCTGTGTCCTTTGTCCTGTGTCTGTGTCCTGAGTCTGTCTCCTGTGTCCTGTGTCTGTGTCCTGTCTCCTGTGTCTGTGTCCTGTGTCCTTTGTCCTGAGTCTGTGTCCTGAGTCTGTGTCCTGAGTCTGTCTCCTGTGTCCTGTGTCTGTGTCCTGTGTCTGTGTCCTGTCTCTGTGTCCTGTCCCTGTGTCCTGTGTCTGTCTCCTGTCTCCTGTGTCCTGTCTCCTGTGTCTGTGTCCTGTCTCCTGTGTCCATGATGGCTGAGTAGAGGACCTTTATGAGATTGTTTTTAATCAGCTGTAAAGAACTTTGTGCTACATTAATTGTATGAAAAGTGCTTTATAAATAAAGTTTTGATTTGATGAACAGATTTGATCGATACACGTAAATGTTATCTAAACTTAGTCTCACCCAGTTTGCTGTGTAGGTAGTGGATTCCAAAACGCTCCTCGAAGTAGGTTAAAATCCTCCCAGTCACGTTGGCTGCATACTGAACATGTCCTGCTGCAACGGCATCTGGACGAGCAAACGTCTAATCATCAGAAAACAGGGATGGCGACAAAGTTACAGCCTTTTTTGTGAAATACTGAATAAAGAACTATCACAAATGAAAATGCACCAAATAAATCTTGTGTCCTCAAAGGTGAACTTACTCTAATATCCACGCGCTCATGAGCAGAGGGGACTGATGTGAATGTGGAAACCGTGAAGGCAAACAGGTAAGTTGACATCTTGGGAGATGGATAAAATTGAGTGTATTGCCATTCATCATCCAGAATGTTGGAGTCTGAGAGAAAGTGAAAAAGCAGAGAGTTTGAGAGCTCATACTTTGTCTTCTCTCACTACATGAGTAAATTTGAGGAAGGAAAGCTTGTGGTTTGACCTGATCTTTCTGAATTAGCCAGAGCTTTTGTTTCTCTCCTGTGGATGATGGTCACGTCGAACACCGCTTTCATTTCTGGCTCATCAAAACAAGGGAACACTCTCCTGGCATCAGTTGGCTCCATATCAGTAGCTGCAAGGAATCTATGAAAGAAAGAGTGTTAGAAAGCTCAAAGGCGCACACACACACACACACACACACACACACACACACACACAGGTTGTGAAAGAAGAAAAGCCAGCCACAGACCATTGACCAGGAGCTTCTTTCCTCATTTAATGAAAACACACTCAAGCTCAGACGTGATCATGTGTGACCAGACGAATAAACCTGCTTCCTGTTGGTCGTTTGTGCCACAGAACACATTCTTAGCATCTTGACAACACAAAGACAAAAAGTTTAGCCCTGAAACTAACAACATCTGACTACTCTGAACACCCCTGGACCCAGTTAATCCAAAACATTTGACTCATCATAAGCTGATTTGTAAACCATGACCTCCTAGAAAGCCCAAGCTGCTATTCAACACCAAAATCTGACGTGAAAGTTTATTGTTTAACACATAGCACATCCTGAAAGGGCTTTTTTTCCCCCCACAATACAAAAATATCTGACCTGAGTCATTACGAGCGAAAAGATTGTTTCATGATGAACTTCTACCGCCAGGCTTTTCTGACAATTTGTTGGTTTGGTTCAAATGAAAACGGTTAGTTATGAACCCTGACCTCATGTTAAACTGCATTATTACAGCCAGGAAACGATTAAGATCTAGCTCTGGTTTCAGTTTTTCACACATATCCTATTTTATATCAGGACTTACGACAATTTAGCGGCTGATTTTACACAGAGCACTGTAGTTTAATAACAGAGGAGGATAAATCTAGATTCAACCATCTCACTTGTTTTTTCAGATTTTAAGAATTACTCTTTTATTTTGGCTCCAATTGATTTGTACATCAGTTTTCACTGCGGTGATTATCTTTGCTTTAATGATAACTTGTTCTGACAGTAAGGAAAAAAAATCATGAAAACTGTAGTTGTTGACTTGAAAAAACTCTCCAACTCTTATTTTATGATGTAAAAACTAAATCTGGGTCTTACCTGACAACTTTTTTGCGCTCTTCATCTGTTGGTTTTCCTTCAGTATATTTGTTAACAAACAGGCCAAAGGGTTGTTGAGACATGTTTCCTTGGAAAGCCAGAAACAAACTGTAATTCCCTCCTTCCTCCAAATGGTCCCTCAAGTTGATCTCGAGGAAGTGACTTGCGTTTTCGTAGTTATTCATGGAGGCGACATGTATCCTCTGGTTTTGGTCTTTGTCCATCACCAGTTGACCGGACAGAGTCAGGCCTAAGCTGTGAAGGTAGATGGTGCTGGTTCTCTGGACGCACCGAAAGTGGACCGTGGAGTTCCCCGTGAAGAGCATGGTCTGGTTGGGACTGGTGACGTTTACCTCCTCAATGATTTGGGTGTAGAGGTGAGGCTGGAGGAACACTTCGTATCTTTCAGGGACCAGATTCTTCGGCAACCGCAGGACAGGTGGTGGTCCTGGAGTGGTGACCGGGATGGTCGGTCTTGGCGTTGGGTTCGGCTTTGAGATTCGAGTCTTGTATAAAATGACCATGGTGACGATGCCGCAGATGGTCAGAATGACTAAGGCGATGGCGATCCTCTTGGATAAGGGTGAGCTCTTAGCCATGGTGGTTACTTCCTCCAGTCTTTCTCATGCGTCTTGTTGCTTGTTGTGTATAGTAGAGATGAATTAACAGGTTGGTGCAAGGATTAAGCATTAACTTCAACAGTGTGAAGAGGGCAACGTTCGTAGGCTTTATTGTAAATTATCAGATAGTGCTCAGACATCTGGAGGTCGCTACTGTGGTCTTACCACTAATGCAGGGGTTAGGTTAACCTCAGGGAATACTTTATCCTCACACTGCACTGTCCAAACTAGGGCCGTACGATATGGGTAAAATGTCATGTCTCGATATTAGTGCCAGATATCTAGATATTGATACGATACAATATGACTCTAGGTTTAATCAAAACTAAACATTTTTCAAAAAAATAAAAGCATCATAATATAACAGGATATGGAAAGTGGGGTTAATTAATAAGAGCTCACTGTCAGTCATCAACATTAACAGAAAGTCACCAATAATCACACAACTGCCTGAGCTTGACATGCAAGGTTAGCTGGAAAAATCTACACTGTTGATATCTTTGATTGGGATATTAATATCTTGAATTTTCATATCTCAATATTGATGCAATAACGATATATCTTTCAGCCAATCTTTAGTCCAAACCATCACACACAAACAAAAACACACACACAAATACCCTTAATCTACTTTCTATGAGCTGAACCATCAGAATCACACGCCTCAGTGAAAACAAGTAGAGAAAAAGTCCTCAGAAGCAGATAGAAGTATCATAACTTCTTATAACAGGTGGATACAGTTTATCCAGAGGTCCCAACAGCAGTGACAGTTCCTCCAACTGGTGCCCGAGTAAAACTCCAACCAGTGATAAGGTTTACGGTTCCCCAAGCACAGCTCCTCGACTCAGTTTGACAAACTCCGTAGCAACAAGAAGCATATAAAGGGAGGAGTGCTGAGTGTGCTGAATAAAAGAGGAGAAAAAGAGGAGGAGAGAGGAGGACGAGAGAGATTTGGGAAATCATTGAATTTGCTGGAAAGCCCCAACCTCAGGGAATCAGGACCACTTTGACCAACGCACACACACACACACACACACACAGTCCTCACCTCAGGAGAGGAAACAAGGGGAGACAAACAGACAAACTTGGAACAGTGTAGGAGAAGTTGGTGTGTGCAGGGTGGGGTGATAGTTACTGCACAGAGAACAGATGTTCTTGTTGCAGGGTCAAGGAGATCAACCCAACCTCAACATATTGAAACACTACAATCCTATGACATTGATGAAAAAATCTTTTTACAAGGAGACAGCGTGCCAGGTAGAAGACTCGCCAAGTGAGGCCTGGTCCTGTTCAGCTTTACATGTCTGATTAATGACGTGTGGTGGATGCTGTGACGTGAACGACTTGTTTTTCTCTCCATGGTAAATTCCATACATTTTGATGAGCATGATAAAAACCCTAGTGATCATTCCAAAGAATCGGACTCTCTCAAATGTGTCAGCAAACAGTTTGTGAACATGTTGATCCAGCTGTTTCAACATCTCTGTAAATGTCACTGCCTGTACACTCACTGTGCTGGTGTTGTTTCCAGGAACAACGTAGTTCTTAGAAAGTGGAAGGGATAAACAGAGATAATAATAATACATTTTATTTGAAAGCGCCTTTCAAGACACCCAAGGTCGCTTTACAAAGGGTAAAAACACATAAAACAAAATAGAGTTAAAAACAGCAACATAAAAGCAATAGAGTGAGGGACAATATGGAGCAGTTAAAGACAGTAGGTATTTTGAAACAGATGAGTTTTGATTTGAAGATGGGGAGGGTGGCAGAGTTACAGAGATCCAGGGGCAGTGAGTTCCAGAGCTGGGGAGCAGAACGGCTGAAGACCCTGCTCTCCATAGTGCTGAGACAGCAGGGGGTACAGTGAGGTGGAGGGAGGAGGAAGATCTGAGGGAGCGAGAGGGGGTGTTGACATGAAGGAGGTCAGACAGGTATGGAGGAGCCAGGTTGCGGATGGATTTGTAGGTGAACAGGAGGAGACATCACAGAGGTGATGATGTCATTCTAGCGATGTTACAGACTGATGCCTGCACACATTCAGCAAATTCAGCAGTCTTAACTTAACACATGCAGAATGAAACTTCACTCTTAAGAAGATATTTATTAATTAACACTAAATACAGATAAAACCAGGGCCTGGACTTTGGTGCATTAATTGCGATGAATTAATTACAGTGATATCATTGCGTTAAAAATATTAACGCCTATTAATTGCACCCACAGGGTGGGCAAGAAAGATTTACCCATTGTTTTTTCTGCACTGTCCAAAAATGCTTGCAGACAAACATAAAAAACATTGAACACAGTTTCTACACTTTGTTCTCTGTCACCAAAATGATTTACATCTCAATATAGCCACCCTTTACCTTTATCATAGCCTGGAGACGACCTGGCACTGCTTGGCATGAGTGCCGCACTGTCTCTGCATCAAGTTTTGACCATGACTTCATCAGAGCTGTCTTCAGAGCAGTGACACCGCTGTGAGATAGGTCAATGACGTGACGTCCCTTTTTTTGTGTCTGAGTGTAATATTTCCTTCCATCATGAATTGAGTATTTCATCACATGTATTTCTTTATTCTATGAAACCTGTGTTATTTTATCACATCCTTAAACCATTAAAATATAACATGTTTTTTTGTGTTTTGGTTCCTCAAACCCCCAAAATGTCAGGTGGTGCAACCGTCCTGACAAGTATCCACAGTAATCAAACTCTAAAAATTTAATATCAGTTATTGTAAATGGAAATTAAAAATACAGTGGCATTATTTTATGCTTGAACCTTTTTAAATAAAACATTCTTTTATTCTTTAATAATTTAAAGCTGTTGAGAAATGTAAAAAACTTTTGTCCCGTAATTTTCACCTTGTCAAATGTCAGGGTGGTGCAACCGTAACATTAGACTTTTATTTTAAAGTGAAGAGAATAAAACAGGAAACAGAAAACTGCATCAGCCAGAGGAGCCCAAATGACATTTGTGACCAAGTGGAAAAGTTTATAGATTTCTCTGAAATACTGATAAAAAAGGTTTTTTCAGTTCATTGGTGACTGGAACAATTTCCATGTCAGGTGGTACAACCAATGTAATAATGTGAAATGTTATTTTAACACAAATTATTTATCTTATTCACAAATAAAAGAAATGAAACACACAAAATGAAAATGTATGAGTCACTACAGAAACTTGGCAATAATTTCACACAGAAAAAATAACAGGAACATATAAATATATTTTCATATGTTTGGTTGCGCCACCTGACATTTTTGGGTGCTCAAATTAAAAATACTGAAAAATAATGAACCTAAAAACTTTGAAATGTTGGTCAACTACTGAAATCTGTTAGAAAACATAATTCTTTTCTCAGAAATATGTTTTTATCCATTTTCAAAGAACTTTTTTAAAATATGTTTTTAGACCCTCTTTTTGTCATTGACCCAGATACTCTTGAGACCGCCCTCTCCAGGATAGACCAGATCGCAAAGATCAGATGCAACAGCAGCCCACACCATGACTCCAGCTGGCTCCTGACAACAAAAATTAGTTCTGCAGCCTCCGGGTAGGTGCTGTGTACTATGTGCATAAACCCTGTCGTTCTGGGAATTGACCACTGCCTGAATGGTGAAGATCTTCTCATCAGACCAAACGTCCTGAAACAGACACCGTGAGACCTAGAGGACGTCGTAGTAAAAGGGGGACAGTTCGGTCAAAAAGAATCTTCGCCGACTTTAGTCAACAGACACAACGTAAAAATCACGAAAGTCAGGCTCTAGGACAAACTGCTAAGAAGAGTCACTTCAAGAACTCTACAAGTGAAAGAAACGACAACGGAAATACGAGGACGCTGGATTCCTTTGGATTCTCTTCCTCACCATCTCAACAGCCCTTTTGGTCTGGACTGAACGTTTTTTTCCAGGGATTGACTTGCTGGTGGTATTGCCAGTCTCCTCGCATCGTTTCATGGCATTGTAGACAGTCTTACCACAAACATTCACCTTTTTCATGATTTGCATTGTTGTCAGTCCAGTCTCCTCCAAGGCTACAATCTGGTCGCACTTACCCTTTGATGCCATACCCAACAATCATAAGGTGTAAACAAATGAATTCAGGTACATCAAAAGCTATGCCTTTGAAGAGAAACTATCAAAAATTTTAAGTTTCTTGGAGAAAAGCGAAGCAAACAAGATAGAGATATACGATGGGTAAATCTCTCTGGCCCACCCTGTACTGCATTTTTGCACTCTGGAATGTTTCTCATATTTCATTGCATTGGAGCACATATAGCTGCTGCTTTGAGCTGGCCCTTTTGCTTCAGCATAAACTAGCGGAAAAGCGCAAGAGGTGTCCACCAGTCCTGTCTATTGGACAGAACTGTGCTTTGGGCATAGAAACTTGTGCCTGAAGCTTACAACAGAATTGTCCAAGTAGTGATAAAACTGCCAACCAAACCTGACTAAAGTTTGCGTGGAAGATAAGTGTGCTTTCTGACAAAGATGCCAGGCGTTAAATCCTTATGATTGGTCAGTGTAGCCATGCTGTCCTCCCCTTTGAGCTTGACTGAATGCTGTAAAACTGAAAGACAAAATGAATTGGAATCAATATACAAGTGTACAAACTGTCAATATAAACATTTACATATTATCACATTTACAAAGCAAAAGACATCCACGACACTTATCAAATTACAAATGACGCTGCTGGGGGACATTAAAGATTGTCTATTAACAAAAACATTCACCCTGACAGAAATTCTGAAACAAAACAAATACAAATACCAACTTCAAAGACAGCACAGTGACCGTGTCCGTGATGGTTCCTGTGGCCCATTGTTTGTCTGTGCTTCTACAGGCTAAAGATTCAGGTAGATCACCCAAATCAGGAAGAGACATGAAATAAATGTAATTTTACCACCTGACCAGAAGAGGGCAATAGGACGACAATGAAGGCCATTCAGCAAAAATTGAAAGTTGTTTTCCCTCCTAAGGACTTTTTCTGTTTAAACAGCTGTTGTAAACTGGATATCCACTGACACGTTCAGCTGAAGGTCTCCAGTTTACTGGGTCACTCTTTAAGCCAGAACATCAGGAGCTGACAATCACACTGTCAGGCTCAAAGAAGAACATTATTCAGGAGGTTTTAAACCAAGTCCATCAAAGCTGGGGGTCATCTTACTGTGAACTGAAGGAGGGGGACATAAAAACACTGGGGCTACTTTGTTAAGCTTGTAGACCCCACCTCCCAAAGTCTGTAGACCTCTGGAAAGTACTACCCCCAGGCAGGGCCAATTATAGAACAAAGTTCCAGGTTGAAGTTCCTCAAGAAGTCTTTAGTTCTAGAGGAAAGTTACTGCTGTTAAAAAGCACCAATAGTTGCTCAAGTTACACTGCAGAGGAGGGTCTTCAGAGTTACATGAGAATTGATTCAAAATAGTCTATTCATTCATTTATTTATTTGATTATTTAGAGATAATTTCAGGAAATGAAGGATAAAATATGAGAAACTGAACATGAGAAGTTTCTTCTGGGCGACATGAATGCATGAAGTTTTGTTGCTATTAATAACCAGTATTACACAGATGTGCCTGATACCTGATGTACATTCATGATGTATCATGAAACAGCTGAAGTAATCACCCGATTTATTCCTCTGAACTTTATCCCTGACATATTTGGTGTCCTGCAGCTTCATCAGTCTAACAACTGGTTTTCTTCCCTGAGTTTCTCTGTTTGTGTGTTTTGGATGCAGACAAACAGTTGTGAAACAGACCTGACCTCGCTGAGCCCCTGAAATGTGAACAGCCCTTTGGTGACAAACTCTATAGAACATAAAACATTATGTGAACCCTGTGATCAAAGTTTGGGAGGAACCGTTCCAAGCAGCAAGACCTCTGGAAGTGGATGTGACCCTGCAGCCCACACTCACTATCTGGACTCTGAAGCTCCCCCCACCTGAGTCCCCCCCCACACAAAACAGTCTCTGCTATCTAAACCCTTATAATCCACAGAACCTCGTGCAGAGGAGCCTGAAGCAGAGGAGACTCACAGAAGAGCCAAACGACTTAAAAGAACAGGACACATCAGAGATACTGACCTGAACTTGTGAATCTCTCAGTGGGAGCTGTTTTTGCAGATGGAGTGGGGACATGACCACATCCTCTGAAGCCTTTACACCAGGCGTGTCTACAATGCATTTTCACACGGTCCCCAGCTTTCATCTTATAGTGTATTTAATATGTCACTGTGATGAATCTTGCTTCAAATCATGTTTACATTTATATTTCCTTTCAAGGTCACAAACCAAACCAAAGTCTATCTAATAAAGTCTTACTGAACTACATCTGTACTCTCCATAGGCTGCTTGTATGAGGCTAAAGCTCTGTACACTCTGCAGAAACTCAACAACTCCTGCAGCTCATGTCTTTGAATGAAAGTTTTTATAATGATGTGAAAATGTGAGGGTTCAATACCACGATATGAATGAGAGCAAATAAATAATTCAGGATACAGGATCAGAAGTATTTGTGTCAAAAAAAATGTTGTTTTCAAGTCAAAATAGACTGAAAATGAATAGAGCTTAAAAAGAACAAAAAAAAGAAACCCAACTATTGCTATTTATACTATGATATGAATTTTGGGTCACACCACCCCATCCTACCCACCGCAAAAACAGAAATCTAAGCAAGTCATTATGTCTTATTTGTAGTAAAAAATGTCTTATTGCTCTTAGTTTGAGCCACATTCACCAGACCAGGTCATAAAAATGTCTTATTTCAAGTTTTTTTAAGACAAAAATGAGGTGTAAATTGCTTGTAACAAGTCAAAAAAAAAAATCTGCCAATGGGATAAGACGAATTCTCCCGGGAAGTTTCTTGAAATTAGAAAGATGTCTTTAAACAAGAATCTTTTATCTTTTCCCATTGGCAGATTTTTTTGACTTGTTACAAGCAATTGATGCCTCATTTTTGTCTTTAAAAAACTTGAAATGAGACATTTTTATGACCTTGTCTAGTAAATGTGTCTCTAATCAAGAATAGTAAGACAAATTTGACTAAAGATAAGACATAATGACTTGCTTAGATTTCAGTTTTTGCAGTGCAGGGTTGCTTCTTTATAGCTTCAATTATGTGACCTTTGGTTATTTATACTGTTCCTTTATGTTACTGTAACTTTATGTTACTGTAACTTCTACAGAAAAAACCAACAACAACAGAGAAATAGAATAATGAACATCAATAAACAGCAATTAACAACGAAAAAATCAGAAACCAAGTCTTCTGACAGCCTGGAGAAGGAGCAAAAAAAGGTCTTTGAGCACATAATGTACAGTTGTGTGCGAAAGTTTACACACCCTCCAGAAGAACTTTATGATTTTTTTGCCAACAGAAAATATGGATGGTAACACAAAAACTTTTCTGTCACTCATGGTTAGAGGTTGGGTGAAGACATTTATTAACAAACAACTGTGTTTACTCTTTTTAAATCATAAAAACAATAAGTAAAACAATAACTAAAAACAAACCATAAAACACTAAAACAGAGTCGAGTCTCATGGTGGGTTAAAAGCCAAGGAATAAAAGTGGGTTTTAAGAGCAGTTTTAAAAACAGACAGTGAGGTGGATAGTCTGATGTGGATGAGCAGGTTATTCCACAATTTAGGGGCAGCGACAGAAAAAGCTCTGTCCCCTCTGAGCGTCCGTTTGGACCTCGGTACCTCAAGGAGCAGGAGGTCAGCTGACCTGAGGCACCGAGCAGGAGTGTAGGGGTGGAGGAGCTCAGAGAGGTAAGGTGGGGCCAGACCATTAAAAGATTTAAAAACGAATAAAAGAATCTTAAAATGGACCCTAAAGTGCACAGGTAGCCAGTGGAGGGAGGCCAGGATTGGGGTGATGTGCTCCCTTGCACGTCCTCCAGTTAAAAGGCGGCAGACGCATTTTGCACCAACTGGACACGTGCAAGGGAGCACTGGCTGACTCCAGAGTACAGTGAGTTGCTGCAGTCCAGCCGTGATGTAATAAAAGCGTGGATTACTGCTTCAAAGTGCGAATGTGCAAGAAAAGGCTTCACCTTTGCCAACTGCCTTAGATCAGGGGTTCCCAAAGTGGGGGTCGCGAGACGCTGGAAGGGGGGTCGCGAGATGATTTCATTTCAGAGGGAATATCCACAGCTATCCCAGACCACAACTAAGGTACTAACGCCGTTTGGCTCAACATACCTGTGTGAAAAGACTTTCTTGGCCCTGACATTTATTAAAAATAAATATATATCTTGTGTGAACGTGGAGGATGATCTTTGAGTGGCCGTCTCCAAAATTAAACCCAGAATGGACTTGCTGTGCTCTAGCATAGTGCCCATTCATTTCATTAGTGAGATAAACACTGAAATATTTCTCCCAAAAAGTTAACTTGCACTGCAACAATGTTCACGTTTACGCAGAGCTACAGTTTATGATTATTACTTGAACTGAATTATTCTTGTTCTAATGTGGAAATGAAAGTATTGTACCAAAATTGAGTTTGCACACGACTGCAAAAATGTTCGTTCACAAATTACAGAGAAATAACTTTGACATATTCTGCTTTTATTTCATATTAAACTGTTACATGTAAAATCCTAACATGGTTTTCAGGCTGTTGTTCTTTTCTGTGTTGTCATAATGCCCATGTTTGGATACCCTTATTAGTGCATGTGTCCTACGTGCACGTTTTCTTATGCTTCAGTCACCTCTGGGGACAGTGGGGGTCACTAGTCTCTGCCTCCTTTGTTTTGAGGGTCACAGGCAGAAAAGTTTGGGAACCCCTGCCTTAGATGATAAAAGCTGGAATTAACAACCGAGCTGATCCGTCAATCAAATTTAAAATCACTGTCCATCTTAAAACCCAAGTTTGACAAAAGTGGCTTAAAATGACCCGCCAACGGGCCGAGGTCAAAAGGAGGAGTTTCACAAGGGCCACTGGGGCCAAACACCATCACCTCTGTCTTCCTTTCATTAAAATTCAAAAAGTTCAGAGCCATTCAGGACGTGATGTCCTCAAGACAGGCAAGGAGTGGTGTTAGGGAGAAAGCATTTTTCCTCTTCAACGGGACATATATTTGACAATCATCTCCAACTCAGCGAACAAACTCCAAAAAGAGAGGGCGACACATGCAGGACTTGTTGAGAGATGGGAAAGGAAATGCATTTCTTTAGTTTTACTTTGGAAACAAGTTTCTAAGATTTCACTTGCACTGCCGGCATGCAGTGCTTTTGTGCCCTCTTGCTTTAGATATAAGCATCTAACCATTCACTGTAAACTATAATAAGTTGACTTTACTTAAAAACAATACGCAAACTTGCTGCCTTACAAAAAGTAATTTCTGTTAACTCAGATAAAGTAGATTTGATGAACTTATTTTTGTGAGTTTGCAGTACTCAAATGAACTTAAATCAATTATATCAGAGTAACTTATGCAAAACCATTCCTCAGGTTGACCATGAGTGAGGGGGACAGGGAGTGGATATAAGACCCTGCTGTACATGGGTATATCACATAGGTGACACAGGCTGTCTTTGCCCTGGTATAGACTGACTGTCTATGCTCCATGGCTTAGTCCAGCTGTCAACAGCATAGACTGGATGACAAGGACATCAATAAATTTCATTTTCTTCTGTAAAATTATGGGTGAAAATTCCTGTGAATGCTTTGTATTAGCCTCTAATTCAAACAGGCATTTTCATTTGCCCACTCAAGCTGCCAATCATGTACTAGGCCAGTCAATGCCACAGAGCATCAACAGTCAGTCAGTCGGTGCCTTGGTGCACAGACAGTCTGTCTACACCACTGAGCACAGGCAGCTCGTGTGTGATTCACCCATGTACAGCAGGGTCTCATGTCCCCTGTGTGCCCTCCTCACTCACGGTTACAGGGTTTGGTTATCAGCTTATTTGATAGGTTACTGCTGTGACATGAGTTTTCAGAACTTAGTTTTTTTCAGCTTTAACAACTTCAAGTTTGTGGTCAACTTTACTTGGAAATTTTGAGCCAATCGGTTTCCTAAATTTTTCAAGTAAAGTCAACCCAAGAAACTTGTCTTTACTAAGTTTAAGTAAGTAAACTATACAGAGTGAGCTAAAATAAGTTAAGGTAACTTCTTTTTTTAAGTAAGATTTACTATTACATTTTACAGTGTTGATTAAAACAGTTGCTAAACTCTTTCTGCCAGGTTCCCCTTAGACAGATGAAAATATTTTCAAGCCTCCCACCACTCATCGTACAAATACACTTAGGAAGATATTTCATCTGTATTAGACGGTGTTCCTCTTTGCAAAATTAAAAACAATACCTTCAAGACAAGTCGACGTGACCTTCCAAGTCTTTAAGAGTCGGGTTAAAGACATGAGGAAATTGACTGAGGCTGAAAAGGATTAAAATAAAGTGAAAAGAATGTTGGCTTTTTGTGTGTGTGTATGGGAGAAGTGCAATATTTTTCTGTATTTTCATCAGTGACCGTCATCTTGCTATGAAACAGAATGAAAAGTTAAAGTGGAAATGAAACAGTCGATCAAATTAAGATTATGCATTTGATTGAGTCCTGATCCCATTATAAGTTACAAAACAAATGTGACTGATAAAAACATATCATAGAAACTTGAGCTGTGGTCTGCTCTTCCCCTTCAGTGCAGCTTCCAGTCAGCACAGCAGTCGTGTTTTCCATTTCAGCAGGAGTTTGGGAAAACAGACGTCTTTGTCCTCAGCTTGAACTTTGAGAAACTCACAAACTCTACATCCAGAGGTACACTAATGCCCCCCCCCCCCTTTTTTTGTCTTCACTTCTCCTTTGGCTCACCAGCCTCCATCCTTCACTCTGTTGTCAAGGAGACTCCCATCAGGTCCATGAAACAACAAACCCGTGACATCACTGCTCATGGTACTTGAGGTGGCAGACCAAACACTGCTGTATTTTCTTTTATGTGCTTATATTTGTCACTTTTATCTAACTATTGATAAGAATAGGAATTAATCTAGTACATAATGTTTATTTGGTTTCATTTCCGTTCAAAAGGCAACTAAGTTACCATATTTACATGAAAAATTATGCAGCTTTAATGTGTTATTATCCTTAGAGCACAGATAGTAGCAGTCAAAACTTGTGCTCTAAAGGTTCATCAACAGGTTTACCTGTAAAGTAGTGATGGGTCACACAAAACCAATGTGTCGAGCTCATAGAGTGAAAAATGTCAAAAACCTTGGAAAACTTATTTTTTGAATAAAAATGTACATTAAAAAAACCCTCCCATTCTCACTTTATGCTGACGACGTCTTATTATTAATATTATATCATTATATATGGGTCAATGACAAAAAGAGGGTAAAAAAAAACGTATTTTTAAAAAGTTCTTTGAAATAGATAAAAACATATTTCTGAGAGAAGAATTATGTTTTAGTATTTTTAATTTGAGCACCCAAAAATGTCAGGTGGCGCAACCAAATATATGAAAATATATTTATATGTTCCTGTTATTTTTTCTGTGTGAAATTATTGGCAATTATCTCTCAAGTGTCTGTAGTGACTCATACATTTTCATTTTGTGTGTTTCATTTCTTTTATTTGTGAATAAGATAAATAATTTGATGTTAAAATAACATTTCACATTATTACATTGGTTGTTCCACCTGACATTGAAATTGTTCCAGTCACCAATGAAGTGAAAAAACCTTTTTTATCAGTATTTCAGAGAAATCTACAAACTTTTCCACTTGGTCACAAATGTCATTTGGGCTCCTCTGGCTGATGCAGTTTCCTGTTTCCTGTTTTATTCTCTTCACTTTAAAATAAAAGTCTAATGTTACGGTTGCACCACCCTGACATTTCACAAGGTGAAAATTACGGGACAAAAGTTTTTAAATTTCTCAACAGCTTTAAAATTCTTTTTATTTGCAAAGAATGTTTTATTTAAAAAGGTCTAAGCATAAAATAATGCCACTGTATTTTTAATTTCCATTTACAATAACTGACATTCAATTTTTAGAGTTTAATTACTGTGGATACTTGTCAGGACGGTTGCACCACCTGACATTTTGGGGGTTTGAGGAACCAAAACACAAAAAAACATGTTATATTTTAATAGTTCAAAGATGTGTTCAAATAACACAGGTTTCATAGAATAAAGAAATACATGTGATGAAATACTCAATTCATGATGGAAGGAAATATTGCACTCGGACACAAAAAAAAGGGACGTCACGTCATTGACCCATATAAGAGAAGAGGTGCCAGCACAGTCCCCTGTGGCGCCCCTGTGCTGCTGACCAGGATGTCAGATCTGGTTTTCCCTCATCCGTACAAACTGGGGTCTGTGATCCAAGACACCAGAAGTGGATCCACCTGCAGCCGTAACAGTTTTTCCTTTAACATGGGGGGCTGGATTGTGTTAAAGGCGCTCCAGAAGTCCAGAAACAAAATCCTGACTGTGCCTCCCCCCTTTTCAAGAGGTGAGTGGGCCCGGTGAAAATCGTACCTTTATATCGGTGGAGGGTTGATTGTTCTAAAGCATCAATATGTCATACCATATTGATACCTACATAGGTAGTGGCATTGATGAGATGAAATTCAGTAGACCACCACCCAGTCTAAATTGTTTCACACTGCTGCCCAAAATCATCAGTATTATTGTTGATTTCCTGTATTTTTGTTTCAATAATGCTTAATCAGTTTGTATGTGCAAGCTGTTTAATCAAAATGATATCTCCGAGGCTTTGATAAAATAGTTGCATTATCTATAAATATTTAAATTTACTGTTTAACAGAGAAGCAGGAGGGATGCATGGTGGCGCAGCGGGTAGCACTCCAGCCTCACAGCAAGAAGGTCGCCGGTCCGATTCCCCGCCAGGGCATGGTTGGCCTTTCTGTGTGGAGTTTGCATGTTCTCCCCGTGCATGTGTGGGTTCTCTGCGGGTACTCCAGCTTCCTCCCACAGACCAAAAACATGCCCACGTTAGGTCAATTGATTATTCTAAATTGCCCGTTGATGTGAATGTGTGTGTGAATGGTTGTTTGTCTATATGTCAGCCCTGCGATTGACTGGCGACCAATCCAGGGTGTACCCCGCCTCTCGCCTAATGACAGCTGGGATAGGCTCCAGCCACCCGCGACCCTGAATAGCAGGATAGACGGTTAAGAAAATGGATGGATGGACAACAAGGCAGGAAAAAAAAAAAAAAAAAAAAAGATTATTTTATGACTGAATTTTTTTAATATTAATTTCACACATAAACAGTGGTTTTAGTGATTGTTTTATTTTTGATTAATTCAGAAAAGCTGTTTTTCTATGTAAAACGTATCAGTGTTGGTGATGCTGGCCCTTTATTTACTTAGTATTGGATCCATTTCAAATTTTGCAGTATCACACACAATAAGTTTCTCTGAAATAAGAATCCTCCACGTGGATTAAAGGCGAAATTTTGAAGAAGAAGGAAAAAAAACTAACAAACTAACAGGAATTTTGTGATTGAAACACACACACAAAAAAAAAAAAAATATATATATATATATATTTTTTTTTTGGCATCTCATTCGTACGTGTCAGTGCAGTAAATGAAAAAGGCTAAATGTTCTTTTTGTTGTCTGGCTTTAACCCTGAACATGATGTCAATCCTGGCTCCTGAGGGAACATTTGTGTCCCTGTTTTCCTGCTCCGTCGGCACGTCCCGTCCATAAATCGAGTGCTCCTCTGACTGTCGCACAAGTAGGAAGAGGAAGTGAGGAAAAAATCCCAGATGTTGGAGAAGTTACTGCGGCACAACTGATGTAAAATGAGCCGAATTTACAACAACACGGCCCTGCAGAATAAACCGGTCCACAATGAGAGGTTTGAGGGCGCCTGGTCCCCCTCCAAGTATGAAAGGTAGGAAAATGTTTGTTTCCTCTGACAGAAACAACATGTCAGACCAGTCTCTGCAGCTTTTACTTCTTCTACTGTAACAACACCCAAACACACAGAGAAATGTTGTTTTTAACGGCGCTTTAACTTGAGACAAAGCAGGTTTAACTGCTGTATTTCTGTGTGAGAGGTTAGTGCAAGTTTGAAGTAAATTCTTCGCTCCTCAGGATCAGTAATCCTTCTAAACCTGTGAGTAATGAGATTGAAGCTGCAGCTGCGCCCTCTAGCGCAGCTTAAGAGTATTACACCCTCAAATATCATTTATCTACGTTTAACTCATGAAATCAGGCTTTCGTTTAAATTATAATTATAGTCATATGGAAGCCAATTATCATGGAGGACCAAAGCTGTCAAAATTAAAATTAAATAAATAAATAAAAGTGGAAATAAAAACCAATGTAAAAAATATAATTCAAAAATTAAGTTCAAAAAATAAATATAAATGGAAATAAAAATGGCAATAAGTATATATTTACAGAAATAAAAGCAAAAATAAATAGTTATTATTAAATTTCAATCAATTAAACAAAGCGCCCTGGTCTCACATTTATTTTTTCATGCATTTTTATCTGTTGATAATTTAAATCATTGTACAAACAATTGATAATTGCACTCCTACTTATTGCACTTCTGGTTAGATGCCAAACCTCATTCATTACTCTGTACTTGTATATGTGTGATGACAATTAAGTTGAACCTTTCAATATTTACTAATTTTTACTTTAAGATTTTGACATAGAAGGTGTTTAAAAATATCAAAAAAGAAAAAAAAAAGCTGAGTTTTTGTTTGTATCTTTCTAACCAGCAATATTGCAATTTTACTAAAAATTAGTAAATATTGGAAATCTGAATTTGGAAAAAAAATAGGTCACAAAAATTGAAATTTCAAGTTGAAAAAGTCAAACTTTTGAAATAAAAAGTCAATATCATGAGTTAAACGTCAAGGTTTTCACATATCATTCTCCAAATGATGGGATGATGAAGTCAGATTTGAGAAAAGGTCAAAATTTAGATGAGATAAGATTAAGAGGAGATTCAACTTTATTGTCATCACACATATACAAGTACAGAGTAATGACTGAGGTTTGGCATCTTACCAGAAGTGCAATAAGCAGGAGTGCAATTACCAATTGTTTGTACAATGATTTAGATTATTAACAGATAAAAATGCCCTAATGAATAAAGATTGTATAATTTTACAGGTTATTATATTATATACAGAATACAGTGAAGTGGCTGTACTGTGCGGGCGCTATATGGGTATATATAAAATACTTATTTATGTAAACGGTGCAAAAAATTATCCAGATTATGGACATATTATACACATAGATAGCTTAATGAGGTGCAAAAAACAGCAAAAAAAGTCAAACTTTTGAGGTTAATAGTTGAAAGTTTGAGAGGAAATTTGAATATTTTTAAGATAATATAGTTAAAATTGTGAGAAAGAAGTCAACAACATTAGAGAAAAGGTCAAAGTTTGAAGATAAAGTCAAATTATGAGAGAATGATGTCAAAGTTATGAGAAAAGGTCAAAATTTTGCAAAAAAAAAAAGGTGAAAATGTTGGGATTTCAAATTGAACTCTGAGACAAAAGAAATTGAAATTTTTTGGATATTTAGCAAAATTGTGAGGATTGAAGTGAGAAAAAGTCAATATGTTTAGATTAAGAGTTAAATCGTGGAAAAAATAAGTCATGATGTTAAAGCAGAAAGTCAAAATTTGTGCTAAATTGCTGACCCTTTTTTTGGTCTCACTCCCACTTCTTGATTTTGCAATGTGAAACTCTACTAAGATCCAACAGAGCAAAATATAGATAAGCTTTTCTGCATTTGTTCAGCTGGTCTAAAGGTTTTGATCATGGGTTCATTAACAACAGTCAATGGGGAAAAGTTGCTGTTTCAAAGTCGCATCATTTAATGTTTAATGTTTTTTCTCCTCTGCACAGTGGACAGGGGGTCCTTCTAGAAGGAAAGCTGCTGGATGTTTCCAGACATGTTGTCAGTGATGACAGCAATCAAAAGGTAGAGTGTGTGAAGAGCAGCCAGAATTATTCTGTCTTTATTAAGTCTCTATTATCAGGAGACTTTGTATTACCTGAATGAAGTTGTAAGACTAAATAAGAACAAAGACACTGCTACTGACTTTTCTGTTCTGTCTTTTCCAGCTTCGTTACTACGTCCTGTACATCAAACCCAGCCGCATCCACCAGAGGAAGTTTGATGCAAGTGGGAAAGAGATCGAACCAAACTTCAGTGACACTAAAAAAGTCAACACTGGCTTCCTCATGTCCTCGTACAGTGAGTAAACGACTTCAAATGTAACATCTGTTTTTTTATTCTCCTTAAGGAATTTGGTCACGATCAGTACGTCTGCAGCCTGCGATGTCAAGGTCACATGATCGCACCCCACATTCACCTGACCAGTCCAGAAAAGTGTCTTTTTTCAAGATATAAAAAACAAAATGACCTCTGGATTTGTTGAAAAGAGTTAATAAATCTGCCAGTGGGGTGAAGACATTATTCATTTGTTCAAGAAACAAAACATTTTTCTTACACTGTTTAGCAGAATGTCTTTTATAATCTATTCAGGCCTCATTTTCACGTCTTGAATTAAAACATTTCCTGGCCCTGTCTGGTTAACGTTGCTTGTATAAAGTCAAATATGACTTTTTTTCTGCTTAGATTTCAGTTTTGTGGTGCAGCATAAAAATGTGTGATCAGAACAGAGTTTTCTCTGACAGTCTGTGCCTCAGTTCCACTTCAGGTCACAGAATGTGTTAAAATGCTGCTTCAGACTTTAGTGTGCCAAATGCTTGAAGGGCTGATAAAAAATGGAGATTTCCTTTTAAGATGTTCAATTATGAAAAATCAGCCCTGCTTATTAATCAATTACAACTTTAACCTCTTGTTTATAAAATCATTTGATATAATTTAGTCAATATCTCCTTCATTTGCATCGATCCTATGAGTTTTCCTGAAACTGTAGGGTGCTTAGCCTGAGTTTCACTCAGATAGATGTGATATCACAGACTGTACATCTTATGAAAGTTGAAGTAATGTAACAGATGGATTATTTTAGTCTTTTAGTAAAAGCACCTGAACATGCATGCACAGTTTATTGTTTGGATTGTGATAATAAATTACAGGCCTGTAACAGTTTTTCTTCCATTTAACAAGGCTGTTGTTGTTTTTGTTGTTGTTCAACACAGATCCAAATGTCAGGGTGTGTGTATTTTCATGTTTAGTGTCATGATAGTCCATTTTACAAAAACTAGTTGGTTGAAAACAAGCTGCAACCTCCAATCTGAAATCATGAGACGATGCATAAATGCTAGAATCTAGTGTTCGTCGAGTGTCCGCTTGAGGCTGACTCCAGAAGCACCAGAAGTCACCAACACAAGCAGTTTTCAGAGCAGAAATGAAGATGTTTACAGCTTATTACACATGTCTCCTGTATGAATCACTAATATTACTAGCGGCACACACCATACAAGGAGTGAATTTCTAAATCAGTAGAGAAGATATTGGTCAGATGAAATAAAAAATATCAATGAGATGAAATGTCAATAGAACCAGGCCGTTTATAGTGCGTCACCAATTAATCAACATTGGCCATTATGTAGCCGACATCTAAACTTTTTTTCATCTAATGTAAGACTATAATATGGCGTTTTAACATTATGTAAGTTGCATCTTTGTTAAACAACAACATATGCAACTGTTAACTCCCAATGTCCACCATTAATTAAAGACTTAGAGAGTCTCGCTTTATTTCATATTACCATCCAGGATTAACCTGAGCTAATAAATTCACGTTCATATCTTCATTAAAACAATTTTGAAAACATTTACAGTATTTTGTTGCAATTGTATTCATTGCATGTTTTAAAAGTAGCTACATTGTTACTTAACATCTAGTTTAGTCCTTTGCATTAAATGGAAGATGGAACTTTTCAATAGATGGTAAATATGACTTATTGATAATGCTGAAATGTTTTAGGGGATGAGCCTTTTAACAACACATAATGGGTTAGTTTAAAAACACCTCCCATTAGTTAAAGTTCTTTGTTTTCATTTTGAATCATATTATGGGTATTATAACAATATGTGTTCATGTACAGTGTATATCATGTTCATAACAATGTTCTTACTTCATGTATCAGATATATGGGATATTGGCTGGTTTACCAGATATCAGCTTTTTTTGCCCCCAGCATCGGTATCAGCATCTGCCCCAAAAATCCCGTATCAGTTGGGGTCTAGATGTAAAGCTAAATGTCTAAATGTCTTTGGTTTTCTCTGTCTCACATGAACTTTTCCATCCACACAGAGGTGGAGGCTAAAGGTGAATCTGACCGTCTGAGTGAGGAGCAGCTGTCAGCCGCGGTGAACAAAGCAGAGCTGCTGAAGATCACTGACAAACACAGACCCAGCGGGGCCGTGGCCTTCTGGTACCCAGAGTCAGAGATGGACAAGACTGAGCTGGAAACAGGGCAGGACGTACGTCTGAAGACCAGAGGAAACTGTCCCTTCATATGTGAGTCTGTGTCAGCAGCTGCTTTTAAGCTACAGCTGCTGACACACTCGACACACTCAGGGGTTTTATTCAGGAAAACATCACCACCTGTTTCTTTAAGACTCTGTGAAGACTTTAGAGGTGATGATAACTCACTTATTACCTACTAGTCATCAAACTCCACAAACTGAGGCTGTTTTCCAAAATGCCTTCTACACTAACAGTTCCTACTACTTTGGCTGAAGTTCAGTATGTAGTAGGTAGTATGCGAAAAACTTGCAAGATCTGTATTAAACTATAAGGCTGTCTTCAATTCTCCTACTACATACTACTTTCTGATGCAGTATGTAGTAGACATTGCAGACTGTATGTGAATGTAGTATATAGTATGACAGTTCTGTTTGGTCTGTTTTGTAGTTTGTTACTCTGGTTTCCAGTTTGAGGAATGTGAGAGTAAAGCTGATGGATTTTTTTCTTGACTTGATTATAATTTATTATTATTAAGTTATATTAGGGCAACTTAATAGATATTAAATGAATAAGTTCTCCAGAAAGGAACCTCTAAAGTTTTGAGGAAAGTCGCAAATTTAAGTTTTAGTTTTCTAATTTGCATACTATACTACCAGTATGTACTGATTTGCCCAAAATGCAGTATGCAGTATGCAAACAAATGCAAAAGCTGCAGTACGCCAAAACAACCTGGATGTCCTACTGATTTGGGAAAATTTCTCAGTATGCATTTGACCGGTCTACCTGGCATTCTGTTTCCCACAATGCAAAGCGCCTGGCTGCAGGTCTGAATTGAAAATGACAGAGACTGGAGAAAGTTTGGGCAAAGCAGCGGAACAATTCAAGTGTAAAACTCTAAAACATCTTTAAAGTGGGGGATTTACATTGTATATGTTATCATTATCCTATTAACATATTTGAAATCATACGTTCATTATCAGAAACAGCTTTTCCATCATCTCTAAAAATAAAAAGTCAATCCACTCCAGATTATTTTCAATGAATAACATACGGTATAATATTAAAAATCAAATATGATGAATTTTGCTGCAACATCCACATTTAAACACACACGTTCTCTGCAGTTGTTAGAAAAGATCAGAGGTCTCCTGGTTAAACTAATGCAGTTTAAAGCGCTGGGACCTATAATCATTTGTAATCACTGCAGAGGACGTCTGTGTTTTAATCCTGTTCTGTGTGTTAAATTTGCGACTTTTCAAACCTGAAAATATCAACATTTTCCTCCAAAGTTTAGAGGTTTCTTTATGGAGAATTTATTGATTCAGTATTTATTAAGTTTTCCTAATATAACTTAATAATAATAAGTTGTAAAAAGTCAAGGAAAAAAATCCATCAGCTTTACTCTCCCATTCCTCAAACTGGAAACCAGAGTAACAAACTACACAACAGACCAAACAGAACTGTCATACTACATTCAAATACAGTATGCAGTATCTACTACATACAGCATTAGAAAGTAGTATGTAGTAGGAGAATTGAAAACAGCCAGAGTTTACATATTCATTTGATTGTGTGGCCGTCACATTATTGAGCTTGTCCTGGTGTCGCCCCCTGTGGCCCTGGGGAGGCGTTGAATTTAGTACTCACTTTGTTTCTTCTGTCTCTTGCTCAACTTCATGTGTAACCTCTGAGAGGTTTAATCCAATTTGGCCTGACTTTTGTTCAGAGATCTTATCCACCTCTGAGATGGTGTCCACATTTTTCTGATGGGAGTGGGGAGCTTTGTTCTCTTAGAAACCTCTTTGTTTACACACTTTTAGACAGGATTCAAATTGTTGCTGATGAACAGAGACCATCCTCAGCCTAGTTGAAGCAGTTTGTTTGGTAAGTTTGGGTGATGAGGAGAAAGTTGTGTACACTTGAAGAAGGAGTCATTTTCTTTCCTCTGTTACTTCCAGTTTCTTTATCCAAAGTTGACGGTGGCACGGTAACAAAGTGTAACTTTGCTGGAGATGAAAAAGCTGGAGCTTCATGGACAGATAAGATCATGGCCAACAAAGGAGATACAGCGGGCAATCTGAAGGCTGGAGGAGAAGGAGAGGGAGCAGAGGAGGATGAATGGGTGAGGACAAGAGCTGAATCTAAAAAAAAAACAATACACAAATCAGCTAAACTATGACTGAAGGAGACTGACCTGACCTGGGTGGGGTGTGACGTTGTTTTATGTTCTATGTCAACCTGAGTTACTGTAGATTGTAGATAAACCAAGATTCATCGAGTTTCAACGTTTTATCTATTATTGATTTATCCATTATGTTTTCAACAGAATAGAAAGAAAAGGAGATAAGAGTATCAGGGGTTTTCAGGGACATTATTCACAAAAGCCTCTCCCACACACATGTGTTACATTCAGGAGATCCAAACCCTCTTTATGTATTTTTTATAAAATTCTGCAGCCATTGAGTTCATTTGTTTTACATCAAGTTTCACTCATTACTCAAAAAAAGATAAATTGAAAGATAATTTAGACAATTTTTGCAAGCCTTTCAAAACTGGTTTTAAAGGAGCTAAAGGGACTATCTGGAAAAGCTGAATTTTTTTCCGGATAAAGACAGTTTCCCATGAGCTCTAGCACCCACTGTCATAATGACCAAACAACTTGTTACCAGAATGTAAAGCAGCGAGGTAATGCAATTATTATAGTTACATAGAGCTACTGTTTGAAAGTTTACAACGATCAAACTTTGTAAGCCTAGTTTGTATTTTAGTGAATCCTGGTTGTGTCCTACCAGTGCTCATCTACCAACTCTAACCTCACCAAACAGAGCAAATGTGACCTGGCTCTTCATTTTATTGATAGACTCTCAGGTTTGAAGAGAGCACTGCAGTTTTTTGAGCTCACTTAGAAAGTTTTCCTTTAAGGGTTTGATAAGCAACTTGGGGCACAGTCACACTGGCAAACTGCACTGTGCTTAAACACGCTCAAATCTTAAAGTCCAGTTATTTGGCCTGTGTGACTGTAATGGTGCTTTTCCACTATACAATTCCAGCCCTACTCGGCTCGGCTCTTCTCTACTCGGTTTGGTTACCTTTTCCACAAGCCCGGCTCCAGACTCACGGTGGGCGTGGATTTTATAGCAGCTGCGCTAAAGTGCTGCGCAGAAGTGCGAGCATGTCATCTATAACGCGACACAAACATAATTTTGTACTAACATATGTGCCACCGTGGTCTTTAAAGGAAAAAAAAAAGCTTTCAAAAGATTTCATTAAAGTAATACAGTGGCTCCATGTCGGGCGGCATGACAACGGAGGTAAACAACAGTAATGTGCTGCATGCGCGCAGAGGGAAACGAAGGCGCTGCTTAACGACATTAACTCTTCACTGGATCCAGTGAGATCACTTTAATTTTTGATTTTTGGGCCTGGTATACCAGAGATTTTTGTTGATCAATCATTCTTCTTTGAACTGGTTTTCCTTTTTGGATCCCTGTGGATTAATGGACTGATTGGTGCTTAAAGACTCTCGTGGCAGACAGATCGCTCCTGCGCCGACGAACTGTGATTTAAACGAAGACTCTTTAAACCGAACTATCTTTGCTGTTAACTTCTTTTTCGTTTAAAAGGGACTTTTAACTTATTTAGGAATCATGAAGGTGCATTTTAAGGTGGTATCTTGTGTTCATTCAGTCTGGTTCTGTGCCGTCGGGTTTAAATGTCATTAAAAACTCTTCGCTGACTTATTCATTTGCCTCTTGTAAGTGATTCGTACAGAGTCTTAAGCTTCCGTGACGACATTCTCGGACCAATGAGTAACCGGTAGTCCGTCGACGTCACCTTTTAGTATCGGCTTTTACTCACTTGGAACCCGGGTAGAGTAGGTACTAAAAACTGGCGTCTGCCGCATAGTACCGCGCTAATGGAACGCAACACAAACCAGGTAGAGCCGAGTAGAGTAGAGTAGGGCCAAGGCGAGTCAGTGGAAAAGGGCCATAAGTGAACCATTCTCAGGCACGATTCACTTCTCTGCTTTGGAAAACTTCAGAGAGGTGTGCAACAAGCAAATGATGTCAAAACCATGATGTGTAACCACCGCGACTGCACCTTTCCACAATCATTTTAACTGTATCTTGTAAACAGACACTTCAAAATGTCATAGTTGGACTATGTGAGTGTCACATTGGAGTAGTTTGACCGCACGCTGTACTAGACATATGGGAGTGTTTCAGGTGTGTATGTGATTGATTTGGGTTTATAAGTAAATGAGAGAATCCATAAATAATGACCCTAACAGCCCCCTCATATAGGAGCGTCTGATTTTTGCACTCTGAATTAGTGAATTCCTTTTTCACTATCTGGAAACCCTTCTTAAACACAACCAGAAATCTCAAGGACTCATCTCTCTCTCTTTTTTTTTTTTCTCTCCTAGGATGATTGAGGAAATCAGCCTGAACCCTCAACTCTGCATGTGTCCTGGAGTCATACTTCTTCACCTCTTATCTCTTTATTTTCTCTGCTTTGAACTGACATTGGAGTATTTTATCCTCCCAAATGTGTGTCCTTTTGGTGAGAAACCATGTCATTTTAAAGGTTAAGGCATTAGACTCTCTTCTTTTTATGATGCTGACTTTATGTTTTTTAACTTCTCTTTTTATTCTTATTACTGAGCTGAAGTTATTTGCCTTAAAAGGTGCTTGTATTTTACTCTTTCACGTTATTTTTTCTTGAACAAAACTGACCATGATGATACTCACTTTAGTTCTGTAAAGAGAAATAAAAAAACATGATTTTTTACAGGTACTTGTGTACTTTGCAGCATTTATGATAACAGATGTTCATGAAACCTTTTCTGCCTGATCTTGCTCTTACTAGCTACATGCACTTTAAAAGTCAGGTGTGCTGATGTACAGAGAGACAGAAAGAGGAGAGAGGGAAACAGAGTTCAGAGTGTCAGTCTAAGCCTGTAGCAGTGTAACTAGGAGCTGCTCAGACCCGATCCAGCTCTAACTATAAGCTTTAGTGGACTCTTAAAAGAAGTGGGTCTGCCTCCTGGACCCTGACTGGTAGATGAGTCCAGAGAAGAACAGCCTGATCATTGGAGGCTCCACCTCCCAGACTATTTTTAGAGACTGTATGTACGGGTCATCAGCCACTGAGGGAAAAACAGTTTAAGGATGAAGAAGAAAAAGAGCCTGGTTGTTGATGTCACTGTGGTTTCTTGTTTCTTAATACTGAGATCAGATTGAATCAGTAACTTCTGATACCAAACCCAAGTTTCAGTGTTGGTATCTCAAAGGAAGAGCTTGTCTGAGCACTAGCAATTAATACTCCAGTTCCCATGAGCACTTGCTCCCCACTGTCATGAGCATCAAGGTGTTTGTCCCGGAGAGCAGATCTTCTTTTAAACTCTACTTTTCTTTGATCAAGGCAACCTTCCCGGAGTGCAATGCAACAAGGTTATTTATTCATTTCTAGTTGCGTAGCACTGTGGTTTAAAATGTGTCAGCAATCATACTTTGTAAACTCAGTTCGTACCGTAGTTTGGTAGCCGGCTATATTAAGTGTTACTCACAGCCTGGTGCTCTGAGACATGTCAGTGATGTGTAACATCAGTGAATCTTGGTTATGCCCTACCAGTGCTCATCTACCAACTCCAACCTCACCGAGCAGAGCAAAAATATCCTGGCTCTTATTTTATTGATGGACTCTCAGGTTTAAACAGATCACGGCGTATAACTGCCGCATGTTGATTGGAACAAACATTTTCACAAACAGCTTAACCCATGTCTTAGCCTTTAGCTTTTTTTTAGCCCTCAACTCGTGTTTGAGCCTTTAGGTAGTGTCTTGGCTTTTAGCTTGCATTTTAGCCTTCAGCTCTTTTTTAAGACTCTCCCTTATGTTTAAGCATTTAGCTTCTGTTTTAGCCTTTAGCTTCAAAAGACTTCAAAAGACTTCAAAGACTATTTTTGCTTCTAGAGCTTTACCAAAAAGAAGAGTGCATTTCACTCTGATCCAACCTATCACCAAATATTCCCATTTTTTTTACACAGTATAAGTCAAATAATGCTGCTTTTAGTGTCATTGTAACAAAAAACACATATAAATGTATCACAGTATGTCATCATTTTATTATTGAAGTAGCAATCTAACAATAGGAATAATAATAATCATTATTCTTATTTTTTACAATATATAAAATAAACATAAAGACAGATTCTGAATATAAAAATAGAAGTTTCTGTCCTGTGGCTCTGATTCATGCAGGTATTGAAAAGCTTCTAAGTTTGAAAAGATTAATCCCTCTAAATCACTGTAAGTGTGTGTGTATGGTTGTCTATCTCTCCATGTGAGTCCTGTGATTGGCTGGTGGCCTCTCTTTTAGCCCCAAAAACAGCTTGAATGTGCCCCAAAAGGCAAAAGCAGTAAAAGAGGATGGACTGAATTAATATTAAGTGTATGAATTGTGACATGATGTAAGCAGTGTGTAAACAATGGAAGTCAAACAGAAAAATAAAAACACATTTAAGCAGCATCATGTGCAAAATTCTTCTGAGTGAGGGTTAGTGCTGAAAATACTGTATAAATAATGCACATTAGTATTTACATAAACACTGGGAAGTTTTCACCCATTCACCTCATTCGTTCATCAAACGCTAGAAATACACCTGTAGAGTTTTTAGAAAGATCACAGCTCAAATACAGTCTCTCCTCTCAGAATCATTTCATCTCTCTTCAGTAAAAGTTAAATCTTGATCAGGGTTTTTCTGAATTTTTTTTATGTTCTATAGCAGCTTTGAAAGTTGCTTTCATCAGTGATCGTTGAGGCTCTGCAACAATGAAAGGTGTCTATCGTTGGTGCTACAAGGCTGCTTCAAACCACTCGAGCACAGCATCTTTGTTCTCCTTGATCCACGCGATGTTCACTGCCGTTTGCTCCTTGGCTCGTTCTACGGCTCCGTAAGCAGATCCCAGGTCATAGTCCCTCGCAAATCGACCCAGCTAAACAGAGAGAGGAGTCATTAGTGATTGTTTACTAAAAGAGTAAGGCTCCAGCCTGCTGCTGCTGGAATAGAGTGTGTGTGTGTGTTTGTGGGTGTGGGTGTGGGTGGGTGGGGGGTTCTTGGCTCACTTTGGGCCCCTTCGTACCAACTGAGCCTGGTTACTCATCTGTGGTTGAGGATGATTACTTTGGAAGAGTTTTATATCTATGTTTACCCCCCCAAGTGGCACATTAAAACAACATGGCATATTCAAACCCAAGCCACGTTGTTATTTGTGTATTTAAGTCCTGGGAAAAGGAGACTGACACCAAATGTGTTGGAAGGGTAAACCCCATCCCTGAACAGCTATTTACAGATTTAGCACATAGCAACCGTAACCAGACATTATATACCAAATGACTATGTTGGGCTATGAATAACAAAAACGTCTTTCATGCCCCGAGTTTCGTGATGAAGCTTAATATTGTAATTAGACTCTGCCAGTATCTCCTGTCATTTGGGAGGATGGATGGTGAGGCTGTTTTTGTCCACATCTGCCAGAAATCAAAGGCCCATTGTTTGGATGAATTCAGGGTGGGAAGGTTGTTTTATAACTGTATGAGGACCATGTGAGGATGGAGAGCTTGACATTCTCTTAACTTTTACTTCCAAAAAAAAATCTCTGAAGAAAAGATTGAGGATATCTAATAAATATCTTAATTTATTTGAAAATGATCCAGTCCCCAAAACTCAATGATCTTTCTGAAGAGAGCTTTTTATCCTGATGTCTGATTCCTCTGTGACCTGTTACCACTTACACTGACAGAACTTTTTTTTTATTTCTTTTCAAACTTCATCCACAGCCCTGCCCTGTGTGAGCTCCCCACAGTCATGTGTTCCTAAATGTGGGTTAATCCACGGCAAATTAAAGTTCACTAGAAATGTGCTTCACCACAAATACTTAAGTTGAAGCAAGTGTTTGTCTTTAATAAAAAATGGTCTGATCAGACTTAGTAACTGATCCAGACTCTAAAAAAATTGATCAGATACTGGTGAAAAGAGCCAACACAGGCAGATCTATTAAACTCAGTTCTATGCTCTCATGTGTTTACCAACTACATCATCAGCACTTGTAAGTCTATTCAAAATATCATGAAGTGGCTCAGCAGTTTGGAGATATTTCACCTGCCTCACCAACAACTGATAATCCCTTCACTGATAATAGTCGGTTTAGATACAGTTTTATTCCAAAGTTGGAGAAGCCTGAAGTTAGGTAGAACTCTTAGTTTCATCCTCAGACTAAGGAACAGAGGAGATCACATTAATACGGAGATCAGATTGAATCAGTAACTTCTGATACCAAACCCAACTTTCAGTGTTGGTATCTCAAGGGAAGAGGTTGTCTGAGCACTAGCAATTAATACTCCAGTTCCCATGAGCACTTGCTCCCCACTGTCACAAGGACTACGGTGTTTGTTGTGGGGAGCAGATCTTCTTTTAAACTCTACAATGCAACAAGGTTATTTATTCATTTCTAGTTGCATAGCACTGTGGTTTAAAATGTGTCAGCAATCATACTTTGTAAACTCAGTTCGTACCGTAGTTTGGTAGCCGGCTATATTAAGTGTTACTCACAGCCTGGTGCTCTGAGACATGTCAGTGATGTGTAACATCAGTGAATCTTGGTTATGCCCTACCAGTGCTCATCTACCCACTCCAACCTCACCAAGCAGAGCAAACATAACCTGGCTCTTATTTTATTGATGGACTCTCAGGTTTGAAGAGATCACTGTGGTATAAGTGCTGCATGTGGGTTGGAACAAACATTGTCACAAACAGCTTAACTCATGTTTTAGCCTTTAGCTTGCATTTTAGCCTTCAGCTCTTTTTTAAGACTTTCCCTTGTGTTTAAGCATTTAGCTTCTGTTTTAGCCTTTAGCTTGTGTTTTAGAATTCAACCAGAGCTTTAGTCTGTAGATCAAGCTCTCTCATTCTCCATTTTCAGCTTTCTTCTGTTTCTGTCTCTGTAAGGCAGTACAGCTCCAGTGTTCAACATTACTACAAAATAAAATAAAGAAATCTTTTTCAGCAGAGAAAAACATAGCTGTCTTTGCTCTCTGCTAAACTTTGTCAGCTGCCATGATGTTGGAATAAAGACTTTTCAGGAAGCTGAGTGATAGCATTTAGAAAGAAAAATAAAATGTAGTGCTGATTATAAGCCACCCTGTAATTGTTGGGGGTAAAGCTGTTTTAACTAACGTACATTAGGCTCCTCCCTCTCTATGCCTCCCTTATATTCGTATGTGATGCCTCTTAGGAGTGAGTGAGCAGAACTGTGGCAGGCATGAGAGCTTATAGCTTTTCTACCGTATGACATATCTGTTGTCAAAACCTCATCAATAAAAATTCTGAAAAACAAGAAACAACTCTCGTCATTCGAGTCTGGAATTAAGTTGCCATGCCGGCAGTTCTTTGTGGCTTATACACGCCACTACACTGATCATGTCATTTTAAATTGGGGATAATACAGGAATATATCTCAAAGTGAGAGTTTTTAAAAAAGCACTTAGAAAGTCCTCACAGGGACTTTAAAAATTGAGAACAGTGCATCCCTACTTCATATGAGCCACATTCACCTGACAGGTCTGGGAAAATGTTTTATTTCAAGATGTTAAAAGGCAAAAACTACAGATTTATTACTTTTGAAGATCTAATTTCAAGCAATGCGACAACAGTATATGTTTGCGATAAACAGGCAATTCAGGTTAGGCCATTCTGCTCTTGCAATATCTGAAAACCAGACTTTTTGTCAGGCTTGTCAGGTGAAAAGGTTCATATTTAGTCTCATGAGACCATTTTACCACAAACTCTTGCTTGGATGTCAGTTTTTGTAGAGGAGTCCAGGCAGTTTTTCATAACGTGTCACAGAACAATCGGTCACATCAGCATGAGTTGCACAAGACTCGTACTTGTTTTTCTTTTTAATGAATGTGTTGACTGTGAGACAGAAACACTGAATAAATCACCTTCTTTCCTTGGGGCTTCAAATAACAACCAGATGGGTAAAATGTGGGTTTGAGCTGAGTGGGAAATCTTTGAGTGGAGTCAGAGTAAAAGGATATCAGGGTGTTTCCTCTGACTCTGTGGTTGTAAATCTATTATTGCTCTGTGACTGGGATGATAAGAGGATTCATCACTGCATACTTTCATCCTCATCTGGACACAAAAAGGCACTTTACCTCATCCAACTCAAACTGTGTCGAGAACCTTTTGGTCACCACTTCAACCAGCCATGAAGGATGCCTGGTTAAAAAGAAAAGAGAGGAGAAAAGTGAGTGGAACGGGATCATTGCATAACTGTGGGAGTAAAACATTTTGTGGGAAACCATGAAATAATATGAGAGTATCTTTTATTCAAAGCTTTACACAGAGTTAACAAAAATGCTTCATCCAGGGAACAAGTTGGGAAATATGGACAAACAACAGTAAAAACAAAACCCTCCCCACTCGCAGACAAAGGCTGTTATGTTGTAATAATGTTTTCAGTAAGAAGCTTCTGCTGATTAACTCCTACATCTTCGTGCTGTTGGAGGAAAAAAACTCCAGCTCTGGCTCTGTGTTTCGAGAGTAGCCAGCAGGTTTTCATTTGGTGACCTAAATGATTCTCAGTGATGTAAGGCTTTTACAATTCAGAGCTGTTAGCAGGAGGCCAGGCATGAAATGTCTTTAAAGTGATAAAACAAATGAAAAATCAACCCTGAACCCCACTGGCAGCCAGAGCAGCACCACTGATTTGTCTTTCTATTGAACTGGATGATGAAGACATAACAGGCCAAAGCAAGGTAGTGGAGGAGAAGAAAGAAGATGATGTTTGAAAAAGCAAGTTAAAGCAGATATCCCAGTGTAGAGCTGAGAGATGGGAGATGAAGTCAGACATCCCAACATTCAATACACAAAATAAAAACATGATACTGGCAGGAAAAAGTATCAGTAAAACAACTTTGTTTCCTAGTCGGTCAGTTTATGGTTGATGGTGTAGACAGGGCCATTAACAAAACTGTTGTTCTGCACATCTTTGAGAGACTGTGGTCTTCTCATAGCCTATAGCAGGGGTTCCCAAACTTATCCGCTGGTGACCCCCAAAATAGCAGTGTTAGGGACTGGCGACCCCCTGCTGTGGTACAACACTAATGGGACAACAAACAAAAAAAACCCTCCTGAGGATACTTCATTTAACTGATCGATAGAAAATTTACCGACTAATGTGCACTTTGCTGAGTTCACGGCATCAAACTTGAACAAAGAAATGTGAAAAACAGATGAAACATTTTCTGTTTGTATAATTCTATATTATTTTTAACCCCAATTTTTGCTTTTATTCTCACAATAATGGACAAAATGTTCATGAATTGTTCATGGTTTCCGATTTTGGGACACATTCCACGACCCCCTATCAATGTCTCGCGACCCCCCAAAGGGTCCCGACCCCCACTTTGGGAACCACTGGCCTATAGGTTACATTGCAGGACATTGCAATCTAAATAGTTACACTTGAACACACTCTGAAAATCCTAACAGATCCTGAGTAATTCTCTACATTCCAAGTTCACACTGTCAATTTGCTGGTGTTCATTGGACTTCATGGGCACTTCATTGTAAGATGTAATACCACATATAATATTTAACCCTGTTACGCCGCATTATGTAATAACGCCGTATTCTGTAAGAATGTAATAAATTTTGACTTTATTTTGTAATAACGCTGCATTTTGTAATAAAACCTTTGAACGCAATATGTAATAAATTTTCCCGCATTATTTAATAATCTCTTACATATTGCGTTGATTATTACAAAATGCGGGTGTTGCCCTTTTTTTCTCCAGAAAATGTAAGAATTTAGTGCATTATGTAATAAATCACCAAAACTGATGTCTTAACTAGAAAAAAACAACAAAAAAACCCGCCACACTTAAGACACTAAATTAACCAATTTGATGGCTGTGGAAGTTCGTCCGATCCAAGCGTTCGATTGGATCGGACGAACTTCATATGATATTCATACCATTAAAACTCATTTAGAGCAATTTTTATCTCTGTGAGTGTGAACTCTCAAACACAATCTCTATGACTTCAGTTATATTTGACTTAGATTTGACCAATGAATGAGCTTGCTACTTTTTAAAATCACTTTATGTTTTCAATTCATGCTGGAGTACTGATAGTCGATGTAACTCTGAAGGTAAGTTGTTGTTTTTTTCTTATTAAGACATCAGTTTTGGTGGTTTATTACATAATGCACTAAATTCTTACAGAAAAAAAGTGCAACACCTGCATTTTGTAATAACCAACCCAATATGTAAGAAATTATTACATAATGCTGGAAAATTTATTGCATATTGCGTTCAAAGATTTTATTACAAAATGCGACAGATTATTACAAAATGCGGCGTTATTACAAAATAAAGTGAAAATTTATTACATTATCACATAATGCGGCGTAACAAACCCTCCTCATTGATCAGGTGGTATCTGTCCCCCTACAAGGCCCTGCTGCTCTAAATAAACAGCCAATCACCACTGGAGAAGGGATGTCCACTGGGTTTTAAAGGAAGCTACATTGTTCAATTCAGGGCTTTCTTACACGGGGTTTTGGGATGTCTTTTGCAGGGTTTCAGGGATTTTGCTGGGTTTTTCAAGATTCTTCAAGGTTTTTCTAGTAGAAGGTTTATAAGGAAATGGAGAGGTTTTGTTGGGAAAAGGGCTAGTGGTTTTGTTCGGGGATTTGGGAAAGGTTTTTAGGAGTTACGAGAAATTTCTTTGCAGTTGTTGTTCATGTTGTTTAAGTTTTATCAGTTGGTACAGAATGATTAATGTGCTGCAAACCTCTCAACTCTGGCTTTGTTAAAGATTTGAATAAAATTTTTCCTGGATTCAAGTTAAATGGACTTTCCTGCTGATTTGGACTCCTCTCTTCATTATTTTTCATGGTTAAACATCTTAGAATTAGGAGATCTAAGATGAGAAAGTATGCAGTAGAAATGGGGGTCCCCCCCCCACCTTATATTAAAGTAACCGATGCAACAAGTAACAAGCAAGCCCGAAAATTAGATTCTACAGGATGTCAGAACAAATGAGGGGTTGGGAAAGTGAGAGCATTTTGCTGCTACCCCAAAGATCCAAAGATGACACCAGGGTATTACGATCATAAATCGAGCAAGAAGCGAGCAAAACACAGGTGAAAGACCAAAAAAAAAAAAAAAAAAAAAAACGACAACTGTTTCTTAATTGTTTGCTGTTATTTGCTGTTATTGAGCCGAAATAGACAAATAGTGATGAACTGCTGGAAGTCTGATAACTAACCATGAACATTCTCCCATGCTGACATACTGTCTTTTTATCACAACTTTTCTCTGTTGAATTTAATGTTTTTTTTGGGGGGGCGCTAACCTGGCTCATACATACCACTTATCCTTTTCATTTCGTTACCATTTGTACAAATGGGCTGTTGTCATCACTGATAGCTGGATGTGCATACAGACACATTATCTGAGCTGACTTTCTGTTTAGTAGTAGTGTGTAATAGGCAAAATTTGGTATCAGTCCTATACTGAGTAAATATAGGACCAATATTGTCAATATAAATACCAGGATTGATACATTTTACATAAAAAATGTGTCAAAATTAATCACAATCACAACTGCACACAACCATTAGAACTAATATTTCTGTCCATGAATAGAAGTAAATTATCATGTGCTTAATTTTTTCTCATTTGTTGTGAAACTGTTAATTCGATTGTTAATATTATTGATTGTTATATTCCATCATGAACTGTATCATGTTGATGAAACAGCTTGCACAAACTAGTAGATTAAGTTTTACAGACACATAATTATATTCAGGGATTGGAAAATATCATGGTCATTTTAAGTATTGATCTATACTGATACCAACACTGGTATAAATATATCAATGTGTTAGATCAATCCACCACTACTGGTAAGTGTTACTCACAGTCTGGTGTTATTAAGATCAAACAATGAAAATGTATAAAACATGATCCAGGCAGCAGCTGGGAAATTCATGGGGACAATTCCTTTAAAATGAGAAATCAAAGCTTTTAATATCATCTTGTTTGGGATGTTTCTGACCTTAAATGTATGTGTTGTAGATTTGTCTGATGAAATTCCCCAGCCTTTATTTAACCAATGATCATTGGGACCATGTCTCTTCTTTTCTAATCTTCTTTGACAGTTTCAGGCTCCAGTCATTTATGGGTCAATGACATGACGTCCCTTTTTTGTGTCCCAGTGCAATATTTCCTTCCATCATGAATTGAGTATTTCATCACATGTATTTCTTTATTCTATGAAACCTGTCTTATTTGAACACATCTTTAAACTATTAAAATATAACATGTTTTTTTGTGTTTTGGTTCCTCAAACCCCCAAAATGTCAGGTGGTGCAACCGTCCTGACAAGTATCCACAGTAATTAAACTCTAAAAATTGAATGTCAGTTATTGTAAATGGAAATTAAAAGTACAGTGGCATTATTTTATGCTTGAACCTTTTTAAATAAAACATTCTTTTATTCTTTAATAATTTAAAGCTGTTNCACCTTGTCAAATGTCAGGGTGGTGCAACCGTAACATTAGACTTTTATTTTAAAGTGAAGAGAATAAAACAGGAAACAGGAAACTGCATCAGCCAGAGGAGCCCAAATGACATTTGTGACCAAGTGGAAAAGTTTGTAGATTTCTCTGAAATACTGATAAAAAAGGTTTTTTCACTTCATTGGTGACTGGAACAATTTCCATGTCAGGTGGTACAACCAATGTAATAATGTGAAATGTTATTTTAACATCAAATTATTTATCTTATTCACAAATAAAAGAAATAAAACACACAAAATGAAAATGTATGAGTCACTACAGACACTTGAGGGATACTTGCCAATAATTTCACACAGAAAAAATAACAGGAACATATAAATATATTTTCATATATTTGGTTGCACCACCTGACATTTTTGGGTGCTCAAATTAAAAATACTAAAAAATAATGAACCTACAAACTTTGAAATGTTGGTCCACTACTGAAATCTGTTAGAAAACATAATTCTTCACTCAGAAATGTGTTTTTTATCCATTTTCAAAGAACTTTTTAAAAATACGTTTTTAGACCCTCTTTTTGTCATTGACCCTTATAAGTAAGCAGTATATTGATTCCTTCTGTTGAAATAAGTTATCGCAGCCTGAATCTCTTCCTTGTTGTTTATGATGCTTCACACAGTTAATTCAGGGAGCGGTGTGTGATCCCTGCTGTTGACTCAACAAGAATCAATCTCAGGTGTGTGTGTGCTCATGAAATGAAACTCTGTGTTGTTATATTTGAACTTTGATTCTGATCTTTCTCTCTTCCTGGTAGCACCCAGGGACTTTATGACGGGTAATGATAAGCAAAGATTAAATAGGACAACCTTTATCCTTAACCACACTGTGGATTTTTATAAGCCATGTTTTATAGAGTCTGCTCTTTTATGGCACTGCTTGTTTATACAACTGACTGGGCCACAGGTCACATCAGTGTAGAGAGGCTATTGCATCCAGGAAAGACAACGCAGCTTCATCTTATTTCAATGAAGAAATGATTAACAGCTTGTTTCTTCATCTCATGTCATGAGACCTGAATTTAGTTCCTGGTGAGACTGAAGTGTCATCCTCCATATTCACAACTGTTAATCTATCATCACTTAGACAAAATAATACCAGTCATCAGAAAACAGGATCCTGATATCTGCCCTTTTAAAGTCACCCAACTTAGTGACATAATCTCAGCTCCGTGTTGTTGACTCAGAAAAAGAGGTGTTAGCTGTGGACTTACTCCTGACTGACGTATTTCCAGTGGGCTCTGATAAAGTTCCATGCCAGTGCCTGCCCCGCCACGTTCTCAGCGATATAGTGGATTGTGGCAGCGACATCCATAAGACGTATCTTCTCAGGGTCCAAAGTGTAGCCCAGGTACCTGTGAGATAACAAAGTTTACTTAATAACTCTGAATGTTGAGAATTTACTTCATCACAGAAGTTGAGGACATCTTTAGAGATCTTTGCCTCACCTGTTCAGCAGCCAGATTTTCTTGGTGCAGGCCAACGCTCTACGAAGCTGATCCTTCTCTGATGTTTTACTGGAGCTCTGAAACTTCTCCCAGGCGAATTCCCACTCTTCCTCCCCACCAGCAGCCACAGCTTGGCAGTAGATCGTAGACCGCAGGTTTGGGTGGATGCTGAATCACATAAAAAAATAAGAACTGTTTACCCAACTAGATCCTGCCAATAAGCACATCCACAAGTTTATTTGATGTTTCTTAATCCCGGTAAAGTTACATGAGTTTCAGAGTTAAGGGAATCAGCGAGGTGTCCAAGTCCGTAAGAACCACTGGTTACAACCATTGACTGTATATAGAATGGACAGCGTGCTTCCGCCTGTCACCGTTCTACGATTTTGAAGCCAAAAAACCCTGTTTCTCTAGCTGCCATTGTGCAGCCAGAGTCTGCGCAGTAGAGAATTTCCGGTGGAGCCGAGTCAAAAAGAGAAATAAAAATATTTGTTTCTTCTTCTTCAGAAGGTTTAGTCTCATTTTGGCTCTTTCCCGAAGTTTCTTATATCCCCGGTAAAAACTACTCATGAACGGCAGCTGTCAACTATCGTAAAATGAAACTTATATCGCGGTTTTTAACGTCCAATAACTAATGAGAAACTAACTTCTCAGAAAAAAAACACCTGAACACCATGCTGCCAAATGACATCGTCATACTACCTTAGTGTAAGGGTGAGAGAAACATACGGAAGAGGATTAGGGCCACTGAGAAAAAAAAAAATTCNACGATGCTAACAACAAGCAGCACCAGTTACACCAGAAAGAAACAGTGTCACCTACCTTTATTTGATCATTGCTGGGGAGTGAAGCTACAGAATAAGAGGAAAGCTTTTCCATACAAAACATTTCGGGGAAAACCAGAAGAATTATTTGGAAGTTGAGAAAAATTTCAGATAGTCCATAAAAAGAAACTTGTCAATCTAAAGAGATAAACACGAATGCAGCCACGTCCTTACTTGTTGGTGGAGACATTGCTGTGCATCCATTCAGAGAACATCTTTGTTGCCATAGTTGTACATTCTGGGAGTCCATTAGAGCATGCCACTTGTATGGCAATGATCTGGTTATGTCTGTGAATGAAACATATTTATATTTAGAGACTGAATAGTTTGTTTTTTAATCAGAAATGAAGTAGAAAGTTCTGAGAGTATTTCAATTTTAAGAAATGGTGGACTTAAAAAAAATGTACTTTCTGAAATTTACAACTGTAGAAACGTTCTTCTTGGTTAAGTTTGATGTCAATAGTTTGGGGGCTATCAGCACATAACACTGCAGAAAACTGAACAATCATCATCTGGTATCAAGAGACACCTGAGGGGCAGGTGAACTTTGTTTCATCAGTTTGTAATGATGGAACAAGGAGGTTTTAGCACACTTAGAGAGAAATCTACTAAAATTTTGCGTGTATGAAAACATGTGGAAACTTCATAGTGTGCTAAACGCTGATCTACTAACCGGGTGCACCGAGAAATGTGTCTGTCAAATGAGCAAAATATCTACCCATTCAGCATGTCTGCCTTCATGAATACTTGGAAGAGGAAATGCAAATGTGATCTTTCAGCACCTGCAATGTGATTTATTAAACCTGAAACTGACTGCTGTCTCTTTTTTTACATCCATAATTAGCACGTTTGAAAGGCAGCTGCAAATTGGTACTGCATTACGCGAAAACAGCTACAGTCATTGTGGCGAGAAGGAGGCATAGGTGCTATGACAGATGAGGGACAGATATTAATGTATTTGGACTGTCAGAAACATTAGGGACATATTGTCTATCCAGCAATGGCATTTTTGAACTGCTGGATGAACTAAGAGCTTATTACGAGCCCGTCAAAAGGAGTCATGCCATTTCTCCTGTGGAAAAACCCCTTGTAACTCTGCATTTTCTTGTATCTGGATCATTCCAGCACACCAGCACAGTTAGTGCCAGTGTCTACCAGAGTATTTTTACTGGCTGGGTAAGTATGTCCAGTTCCCACACTGAAAGTGAAATATCTGCTGGGGATAAACTCGACCTGGACAGAGAAGTCCCGGATAAAGTGATACAATAAAATGATAAAATAATGATTCATTTCTTACTGTAAAGAGTGATCCTCTGGGACTTTTGAATGGTCCGTGTAATTCTTGAAGTAGTTGTAGAGAACCTTCACCTGTTCCCTGAAATACGCCTGCAGGAGGAAACAAATTTATTTCGAGGTTTGGGAAAACACTCAGCTATAATGTTCACTGAAAGTCTGTTAAATCCATGTTATCCATTTACTTCAATGATCAAATGACTTTGATTTACTATCATGAATGTCATAAAAGAAAGGGTTGTTTGAAGAAACGTGCCTGCATGGGTCCGTTAACCTCTGAGCGATCGAACATGAGGACAATATACTTCATATTCCTGACCGCTGATTCCCAGGGAAGAAACTCTATCTCATTTCGGAGGAAGCGGGTTGTATTTAAAGCCAGGGGAACGTCGACAAGTTTAGCCCTGAATAAAAACAGAAAGTGTACTTCAAAGACCAGATACGCTTCTTTCAGCTTTCCTCACTTCTTGATGAGCTGAACACAAGACATTACCTCGCCAAATTAAAAGCATCATCAATAAGCTGCCCTCGGTTTATCAGCGGGATCCTCTGAAAAACAAGACAGATGACGGTGTGTTGACATTTAAAAACACACAGTGTGGAATTTACAGACATCAAGCAGAAAACACAGGGTAGAAATAAGTTATAATATTCGCAAAGATCACTTCATTTCTGTTAAATTAAAAATAAACCTAAGAGTCCACCAGGGGGAACCTTGTTGTCATTGTGTAGCTGATAACAGCAGGTAGTAAAGTTCCTGGATGGAGCTTAGTGTCTGCATAGTTCTGGTTCTTGGTCAGTCTTCATTGGGCTGAGTTCTCACCTTAGGGTTTGTCAGCAGCTGAATCTGGAGACGTTCCCAGTTCTCTGGGTCGTAGTTGACTCTGTAGTATCCAGTACAGTGGACGTTTGCCAGTATCCACTCTCCCTCCTTAGAAATGAATTCATCTTTCCCAACTGTTGAAAGGGAAATGTTAGTGAATTTTAGCTGTATTCAGTGGTTGGTGGACAAAATACAGAACTCTTATTTCTTCAAATTACCCCAATACAATGCGACACAAATGATGTCCAGTCATTTCTATACTTTTATTTTGTAGTTATGTCTCTCCTCTTGTTTCAGGCAACTTCACATCCTTCCCTCATGTTTTCTGCTGTTGTTATTGTGAGATGTTTTGAGAGATGAATGGAGATTAGACCTTCTTTTTAAGTCTACTTTTCACAGGGGATTAACTTAAAGAGGTAATTTATTTATCAACAGTTACACAGCACTGTCGTTTGAAACGTGACAAGCACACTTTGTGAGTTTGTAGCATGGTTTAGTAGCCTTCTACAATTTGGGCTACTCACAGCTTGGTGCTCTGAGACATGTCTGTAACATGCAACATCAGTGAATCCTGCTTATCTCCTACCAGTGCTCATCTACCAACTCAAACCTCACCAACCTGGCTCTACATTTTATTGATAGAATCTTATGTTTGAACTGAACACTGCAGAAAAACTGCTGCATGTGGGTTTGAATGAACATTCTCACAAACAGCTTAACCCCTGTTAAGCCTTTGACCCGTATTTTAGCCTTTAGCTTGTGCTCTCTCACCCTCCTATTTAGCTTTCTCCTGCTCTTCAGTCCTTCTCTTTCAGACTCTCAAGTTTCAGTTTCCACTATTATTACTAAATAAATCCACAAAACTGCTTTCAGCAGAGAAACACTGATCCCTCTTCTCACTGATAATCTTTGTCAGAGCGGTTTTGTCTTGACTTTGTAAATCAATATGGTCCAGTCTGACCCAGTCGGGACACTGAGTAGCAGCATTTAGAAATAACCTTTTTTGGTGCTAAAAATCTCATTTTAAGTTGTGGATTATGATCAGGAATATATCAATGTGTAAGACTTTTTCAAGACCACTTTAAAAGTCTTCATAGTCCCTTAAAACTATCAAAAAAAGGGAGAAAGTAAATCCTCTCCTTGTTCTCATGTCGTCCTCTCTAACCTTAGATTCAGTCTGTGTCAAAAGAGAAACCAGAGAGACTCTGTCTGTTTTTCTTTCTCAGGCTCTGTGTTGGGTCCACAGTGATGTCTGTGATGTTACCTTTGTCGGGGGTGTCCAACCACAGGAAAGTAGGTTCAGATGTATTTGACATCACTCTGATGGGGACGTGCCACCAAAGACTAAACAAAGAGAGAGAAACAGACCAAAAGAAGGAGATTACCATTCAGCTTTGGAGCAGAGCCAACATCATTGCAGCAAAACCAAACCAACTCACCCAGGTCTGAAAATGGAGCATTAAATGTGCTCTGCTTTATGATGAGAAGAAATCTGTAATGCTGTCATACATTGAGTCTAAAGCTCTAACACTCTGGATAATGTCCAAGCAACTTAACAGCATCTAAAACTCAGTTGTTAGGTAATTCATCATGGCAGTGTTAGTGGACGTAGTAACATCAAGCTGTTTGG